>CAKOBA010000011.1:0-178679 GCA_932526495.1 Bombylius major
CTTACTTTGCGTTTTATATTATATGAATAAATTATCATTTTTTGCATAGGTTGAAAAGCTGTGGCGCGAAAACTAAAAGTCGCACAGCCAAGTTCTTTGCAGATTTAAATTAAGGACATCCCAAGTTATCATTTGCAATGTATCCCTTATTTTTACTCCTACCATTTCGTGAGTTATGACAAAACTCCAGAAGCCTTACTTTGCGTTTTATATTATATGAATAAATTATCATTTTTTGCATAGGTTGAAAAGCTGTGGCGCGAAAACTAAAAGTCGCACAGCCAAGTTCTTTGCAGATTTAAATTAAGGACATCCCAAGTTATCATTTGCAATGTATCCCTTATTTTTACTCCTACCATTTCGTGAGTTATGACAAAACTCCAGAAGCCTTACTTTGCGTTTTATATTATATGAATAAATTATCATTTTTTGCATAGGTTGAAAAGCTGTGGCGCGAAAACTAAAAGTCGCACAGCCAAGTTCTTTGCAGATTTAAATTAAGGACATCCCAAGTTATCATTTGCAATGTATCCCTTATTTTTACTCCTACCATTTCGTGAGTTATGACAAAACTCCAGAAGCCTTACTTTGCGTTTTATATTATATGAATAAATTATCATTTTTTGCATAGGTTGAAAAGCTGTGGCGCGAAAACTAAAAGTCGCACAGCCAAGTTCTTTGCAGATTTAAATTAAGGACATCCCAAGTTATCATTTGCAATGTATCCCTTATTTTTACTCCTACCATTTCGTGAGTTATGACAAAACTCCAGAAGCCTTACTTTGCGTTTTATATTATATGAATAAATTATCATTTTTTGCATAGGTTGAAAAGCTGTGGCGCGAAAACTAAAAGTCGCACAGCCAAGTTCTTTGCAGATTTAAATTAAGGACATCCCAAGTTATCATTTGCAATGTATCCCTTATTTTTACTCCTACCATTTCGTGAGTTATGACAAAACTCCAGAAGCCTTACTTTGCGTTTTTATATTATATGAATAAATTATCATTTTTTGCATAGGTTGAAAAGCTGTGGCGCGAAAACTAAAAGTCGCACAGCCAAGTTCTTTGCAGATTTAAATTAAGGACATCCCAAGTTATCATTTGCAATGTATCCCTTATTTTTACTCCTACCATTTCGTGAGTTATGACAAAACTCCAGAAGCCTTACTTTGCGTTTTATATTATATGAATAAATTATCATTTTTTGCATAGGTTGAAAAGCTGTGGCGCGAAAACTAAAAGTCGCACAGCCAAGTTCTTTGCAGATTTAAATTAAGGACATCCCAAGTTATCATTTGCAATGTATCCCTTATTTTTACTCCTACCATTTCGTGAGTTATGACAAAACTCCAGAAGCCTTACTTTGCGTTTTATATTATATGAATAAATTATCATTTTTTGCATAGGTTGAAAAGCTGTGGCGCGAAAACTAAAAGTCGCACAGCCAAGTTCTTTGCAGATTTAAATTAAGGACATCCCAAGTTATCATTTGCAATGTATCCCTTATTTTTACTCCTACCATTTCGTGAGTTATGACAAAACTCCAGAAGCCTTACTTTGCGTTTTATATTATATGAATAAATTATCATTTTTTGCATAGGTTGAAAAGCTGTGGCGCGAAAACTAAAAGTCACACAGCCAAGTTCTTTGCAGATTTAAATTAAGGACATCCCAAGTTATCATTTGCAATGTATCCCTTATTTTTACTCCTACCATTTCGTGAGTTATGACAAAACTCCAGAAGCCTTACTTTGCGTTTTATATTATATGAATAAATTATCATTTTTTGCATAGGTTGAAAAGCTGTGGCGCGAAAACTAAAAGTCGCACAGCCAAGTTCTTTGCAGATTTAAATTAAGGACATCCCAAGTTATCATTTGCAATGTATCCCTTATTTTTACTCCTACCATTTCGTGAGTTATGACAAAACTCCAGAAGCCTTACTTTGCGTTTTATATTATATGAATAAATTATCATTTTTTGCATAGGTTGAAAAGCTGTGGCGCGAAAACTAAAAGTCGCACAGCCAAGTTCTTTGCAGATTTAAATTAAGGACATCCCAAGTTATCATTTGCAATGTATCCCTTATTTTTACTCCTACCATTTCGTGAGTTATGACAAAACTCCAGAAGCCTTACTTTGCGTTTTATATTATATGAATAAATTATCATTTTTTGCATAGGTTGAAAAGCTGTGGCGCGAAAACTAAAAGTCGCACAGCCAAGTTCTTTGCAGATTTAAATTAAGGACATCCCAAGTTATCATTTGCAATGTATCCCTTATTTTTACTCCTACCATTTCGTGAGTTATGACAAAACTCCAGAAGCCTTACTTTGCGTTTTATATTATATGAATAAATTATCATTTTTTGCATAGGTTGAAAAGCTGTGGCGCGAAAACTAAAAGTCGCACAGCCAAGTTCTTTGCAGATTTAAATTAAGGACATCCCAAGTTATCATTTGCAATGTATCCCTTATTTTTACTCCTACCATTTCGTGAGTTATGACAAAACTCCAGAAGCCTTACTTTGCGTTTTATATTATATGAATAAATTATCATTTTTTGCATAGGTTGAAAAGCTGTGGCGCGAAAACTAAAAGTCGCACAGCCAAGTTCTTTGCAGATTTAAATTAAGGACATCCCAAGTTATCATTTGCAATGTATCCCTTATTTTTACTCCTACCATTTCGTGAGTTATGACAAAACTCCAGAAGCCTTACTTTGCGTTTTATATTATATGAATAAATTATCATTTTTTGCATAGGTTGAAAAGCTGTGGCGCGAAAACTAAAAGTCGCACAGCCAAGTTCTTTGCAGATTTAAATTAAGGACATCCCAAGTTATCATTTGCAATGTATCCCTTATTTTTACTCCTACCATTTCGTGAGTTATGACAAAACTCCAGAAGCCTTACTTTGCGTTTTATATTATATGAATAAATTATCATTTTTTGCATAGGTTGAAAAGCTGTGGCGCGAAAACTAAAAGTCGCACAGCCAAGTTCTTTGCAGATTTAAATTAAGGACATCCCAAGTTATCATTTGCAATGTATCCCTTATTTTTACTCCTACCATTTCGTGAGTTATGACAAAACTCCAGAAGCCTTACTTTGCGTTTTATATTATATGAATAAATTATCATTTTTTGCATAGGTTGAAAAGCTGTGGCGCGAAAACTAAAAGTCGCACAGCCAAGTTCTTTGCAGATTTAAATTAAGGACATCCCAAGTTATCATTTGCAATGTATCCCTTATTTTTACTCCTACCATTTCGTGAGTTATGACAAAACTCCAGAAGCCTTACTTTGCGTTTTATATTATATGAATAAATTATCATTTTTTGCATAGGTTGAAAAGCTGTGGCGCGAAAACTAAAAGTCGCACAGCCAAGTTCTTTGCAGATTTAAATTAAGGACATCCCAAGTTATCATTTGCAATGTATCCCTTATTTTTACTCCTACCATTTCGTGAGTTATGACAAAACTCCAGAAGCCTTACTTTGCGTTTTATATTATATGAATAAATTATCATTTTTTGCATAGGTTGAAAAGCTGTGGCGCGAAAACTAAAAGTCGCACAGCCAAGTTCTTTGCAGATTTAAATTAAGGACATCCCAAGTTATCATTTGCAATGTATCCCTTATTTTTACTCCTACCATTTCGTGAGTTATGACAAAACTCCAGAAGCCTTACTTTGCGTTTTATATTATATGAATAAATTATCATTTTTTGCATAGGTTGAAAAGCTGTGGCGCGAAAACTAAAAGTCGCACAGCCAAGTTCTTTGCAGATTTAAATTAAGGACATCCCAAGTTATCATTTGCAATGTATCCCTTATTTTTACTCCTACCATTTCGTGAGTTATGACAAAACTCCAGAAGCCTTACTTTGCGTTTTATATTATATGAATAAATTATCATTTTTTGCATAGGTTGAAAAGCTGTGGCGCGAAAACTAAAAGTCGCACAGCCAAGTTCTTTGCAGATTTAAATTAAGGACATCCCAAGTTATCATTTGCAATGTATCCCTTATTTTTACTCCTACCATTTCGTGAGTTATGACAAAACTCCAGAAGCCTTACTTTGCGTTTTATATTATATGAATAAATTATCATTTTTTGCATAGGTTGAAAAGCTGTGGCGCGAAAACTAAAAGTCGCACAGCCAAGTTCTTTGCAGATTTAAATTAAGGACATCCCAAGTTATCATTTGCAATGTATCCCTTATTTTTACTCCTACCATTTCGTGAGTTATGACAAAACTCCAGAAGCCTTACTTTGCGTTTTATATTATATGAATAAATTATCATTTTTTGCATAGGTTGAAAAGCTGTGGCGCGAAAACTAAAAGTCGCACAGCCAAGTTCTTTGCAGATTTAAATTAAGGACATCCCAAGTTATCATTTGCAATGTATCCCTTATTTTTACTCCTACCATTTCGTGAGTTATGACAAAACTCCAGAAGCCTTACTTTGCGTTTTATATTATATGAATAAATTATCATTTTTTGCATAGGTTGAAAAGCTGTGGCGCGAAAACTAAAAGTCGCACAGCCAAGTTCTTTGCAGATTTAAATTAAGGACATCCCAAGTTATCATTTGCAATGTATCCCTTATTTTTACTCCTACCATTTCGTGAGTTATGACAAAACTCCAGAAGCCTTACTTTGCGTTTTATATTATATGAATAAATTATCATTTTTTGCATAGGTTGAAAAGCTGTGGCGCGAAAACTAAAAGTCGCACAGCCAAGTTCTTTGCAGATTTAAATTAAGGACATCCCAAGTTATCATTTGCAATGTATCCCTTATTTTTACTCCTACCATTTCGTGAGTTATGACAAAACTCCAGAAGCCTTACTTTGCGTTTTATATTATATGAATAAATTATCATTTTTTGCATAGGTTGAAAAGCTGTGGCGCGAAAACTAAAAGTCGCACAGCCAAGTTCTTTGCAGATTTAAATTAAGGACATCCCAAGTTATCATTTGCAATGTATCCCTTATTTTTACTCCTACCATTTCGTGAGTTATGACAAAACTCCAGAAGCCTTACTTTGCGTTTTATATTATATGAATAAATTATCATTTTTTGCATAGGTTGAAAAGCTGTGGCGCGAAAACTAAAAGTCGCACAGCCAAGTTCTTTGCAGATTTAAATTAAGGACATCCCAAGTTATCATTTGCAATGTATCCCTTATTTTTACTCCTACCATTTCGTGAGTTATGACAAAACTCCAGAAGCCTTACTTTGCGTTTTATATTATATGAATAAATTATCATTTTTTGCATAGGTTGAAAAGCTGTGGCGCGAAAACTAAAAGTCGCACAGCCAAGTTCTTTGCAGATTTAAATTAAGGACATCCCAAGTTATCATTTGCAATGTATCCCTTATTTTTACTCCTACCATTTCGTGAGTTATGACAAAACTCCAGAAGCCTTACTTTGCGTTTTATATTATATGAATAAATTATCATTTTTTGCATAGGTTGAAAAGCTGTGGCGCGAAAACTAAAAGTCGCACAGCCAAGTTCTTTGCAGATTTAAATTAAGGACATCCCAAGTTATCATTTGCAATGTATCCCTTATTTTTACTCCTACCATTTCGTGAGTTATGACAAAACTCCAGAAGCCTTACTTTGCGTTTTATATTATATGAATAAATTATCATTTTTTGCATAGGTTGAAAAGCTGTGGCGCGAAAACTAAAAGTCGCACAGCCAAGTTCTTTGCAGATTTAAATTAAGGACATCCCAAGTTATCATTTGCAATGTATCCCTTATTTTTACTCCTACCATTTCGTGAGTTATGACAAAACTCCAGAAGCCTTACTTTGCGTTTTATATTATATGAATAAATTATCATTTTTTGCATAGGTTGAAAAGCTGTGGCGCGAAAACTAAAAGTCGCACAGCCAAGTTCTTTGCAGATTTAAATTAAGGACATCCCAAGTTATCATTTGCAATGTATCCCTTATTTTTACTCCTACCATTTCGTGAGTTATGACAAAACTCCAGAAGCCTTACTTTGCGTTTTATATTATATGAATAAATTATCATTTTTTGCATAGGTTGAAAAGCTGTGGCGCGAAAACTAAAAGTCGCACAGCCAAGTTCTTTGCAGATTTAAATTAAGGACATCCCAAGTTATCATTTGCAATGTATCCCTTATTTTTACTCCTACCATTTCGTGAGTTATGACAAAACTCCAGAAGCCTTACTTTGCGTTTTATATTATATGAATAAATTATCATTTTTTGCATAGGTTGAAAAGCTGTGGCGCGAAAACTAAAAGTCGCACAGCCAAGTTCTTTGCAGATTTAAATTAAGGACATCCCAAGTTATCATTTGCAATGTATCCCTTATTTTTACTCCTACCATTTCGTGAGTTATGACAAAACTCCAGAAGCCTTACTTTGCGTTTTATATTATATGAATAAATTATCATTTTTTGCATAGGTTGAAAAGCTGTGGCGCGAAAACTAAAAGTCGCACAGCCAAGTTCTTTGCAGATTTAAATTAAGGACATCCCAAGTTATCATTTGCAATGTATCCCTTATTTTTACTCCTACCATTTCGTGAGTTATGACAAAACTCCAGAAGCCTTACTTTGCGTTTTATATTATATGAATAAATTATCATTTTTTGCATAGGTTGAAAAGCTGTGGCGCGAAAACTAAAAGTCGCACAGCCAAGTTCTTTGCAGATTTAAATTAAGGACATCCCAAGTTATCATTTGCAATGTATCCCTTATTTTTACTCCTACCATTTCGTGAGTTATGACAAAACTCCAGAAGCCTTACTTTGCGTTTTATATTATATGAATAAATTATCATTTTTTGCATAGGTTGAAAAGCTGTGGCGCGAAAACTAAAAGTCGCACAGCCAAGTTCTTTGCAGATTTAAATTAAGGACATCCCAAGTTATCATTTGCAATGTATCCCTTATTTTTACTCCTACCATTTCGTGAGTTATGACAAAACTCCAGAAGCCTTACTTTGCGTTTTATATTATATGAATAAATTATCATTTTTTGCATAGGTTGAAAAGCTGTGGCGCGAAAACTAAAAGTCGCACAGCCAAGTTCTTTGCAGATTTAAATTAAGGACATCCCAAGTTATCATTTGCAATGTATCCCTTATTTTTACTCCTACCATTTCGTGAGTTATGACAAAACTCCAGAAGCCTTACTTTGCGTTTTATATTATATGAATAAATTATCATTTTTTGCATAGGTTGAAAAGCTGTGGCGCGAAAACTAAAAGTCGCACAGCCAAGTTCTTTGCAGATTTAAATTAAGGACATCCCAAGTTATCATTTGCAATGTATCCCTTATTTTTACTCCTACCATTTCGTGAGTTATGACAAAACTCCAGAAGCCTTACTTTGCGTTTTATATTATATGAATAAATTATCATTTTTTGCATAGGTTGAAAAGCTGTGGCGCGAAAACTAAAAGTCGCACAGCCAAGTTCTTTGCAGATTTAAATTAAGGACATCCCAAGTTATCATTTGCAATGTATCCCTTATTTTTACTCCTACCATTTCGTGAGTTATGACAAAACTCCAGAAGCCTTACTTTGCGTTTTATATTATATGAATAAATTATCATTTTTTGCATAGGTTGAAAAGCTGTGGCGCGAAAACTAAAAGTCGCACAGCCAAGTTCTTTGCAGATTTAAATTAAGGACATCCCAAGTTATCATTTGCAATGTATCCCTTATTTTTACTCCTACCATTTCGTGAGTTATGACAAAACTCCAGAAGCCTTACTTTGCGTTTTATATTATATGAATAAATTATCATTTTTTGCATAGGTTGAAAAGCTGTGGCGCGAAAACTAAAAGTCGCACAGCCAAGTTCTTTGCAGATTTAAATTAAGGACATCCCAAGTTATCATTTGCAATGTATCCCTTATTTTTACTCCTACCATTTCGTGAGTTATGACAAAACTCCAGAAGCCTTACTTTGCGTTTTATATTATATGAATAAATTATCATTTTTTGCATAGGTTGAAAAGCTGTGGCGCGAAAACTAAAAGTCGCACAGCCAAGTTCTTTGCAGATTTAAATTAAGGACATCCCAAGTTATCATTTGCAATGTATCCCTTATTTTTACTCCTACCATTTCGTGAGTTATGACAAAACTCCAGAAGCCTTACTTTGCGTTTTATATTATATGAATAAATTATCATTTTTTGCATAGGTTGAAAAGCTGTGGCGCGAAAACTAAAAGTCGCACAGCCAAGTTCTTTGCAGATTTAAATTAAGGACATCCCAAGTTATCATTTGCAATGTATCCCTTATTTTTACTCCTACCATTTCGTGAGTTATGACAAAACTCCAGAAGCCTTACTTTGCGTTTTATATTATATGAATAAATTATCATTTTTTGCATAGGTTGAAAAGCTGTGGCGCGAAAACTAAAAGTCGCACAGCCAAGTTCTTTGCAGATTTAAATTAAGGACATCCCAAGTTATCATTTGCAATGTATCCCTTATTTTTACTCCTACCATTTCGTGAGTTATGACAAAACTCCAGAAGCCTTACTTTGCGTTTTATATTATATGAATAAATTATCATTTTTTGCATAGGTTGAAAAGCTGTGGCGCGAAAACTAAAAGTCGCACAGCCAAGTTCTTTGCAGATTTAAATTAAGGACATCCCAAGTTATCATTTGCAATGTATCCCTTATTTTTACTCCTACCATTTCGTGAGTTATGACAAAACTCCAGAAGCCTTACTTTGCGTTTTATATTATATGAATAAATTATCATTTTTTGCATAGGTTGAAAAGCTGTGGCGCGAAAACTAAAAGTCGCACAGCCAAGTTCTTTGCAGATTTAAATTAAGGACATCCCAAGTTATCATTTGCAATGTATCCCTTATTTTTACTCCTACCATTTCGTGAGTTATGACAAAACTCCAGAAGCCTTACTTTGCGTTTTATATTATATGAATAAATTATCATTTTTTGCATAGGTTGAAAAGCTGTGGCGCGAAAACTAAAAGTCGCACAGCCAAGTTCTTTGCAGATTTAAATTAAGGACATCCCAAGTTATCATTTGCAATGTATCCCTTATTTTTACTCCTACCATTTCGTGAGTTATGACAAAACTCCAGAAGCCTTACTTTGCGTTTTATATTATATGAATAAATTATCATTTTTTGCATAGGTTGAAAAGCTGTGGCGCGAAAACTAAAAGTCGCACAGCCAAGTTCTTTGCAGATTTAAATTAAGGACATCCCAAGTTATCATTTGCAATGTATCCCTTATTTTTACTCCTACCATTTCGTGAGTTATGACAAAACTCCAGAAGCCTTACTTTGCGTTTTATATTATATGAATAAATTATCATTTTTTGCATAGGTTGAAAAGCTGTGGCGCGAAAACTAAAAGTCGCACAGCCAAGTTCTTTGCAGATTTAAATTAAGGACATCCCAAGTTATCATTTGCAATGTATCCCTTATTTTTACTCCTACCATTTCGTGAGTTATGACAAAACTCCAGAAGCCTTACTTTGCGTTTTATATTATATGAATAAATTATCATTTTTTGCATAGGTTGAAAAGCTGTGGCGCGAAAACTAAAAGTCGCACAGCCAAGTTCTTTGCAGATTTAAATTAAGGACATCCCAAGTTATCATTTGCAATGTATCCCTTATTTTTACTCTTACCATTTCGTGAGTTATGACAAAACTCCAGAAGCCTTACTTTGCGTTTTATATTATATGAATAAATTATCATTTTTTGCATAGGTTGAAAAGCTGTGGCGCGAAAACTAAAAGTCGCACAGCCAAGTTCTTTGCAGATTTAAATTAAGGACATCCCAAGTTATCATTTGCAATGTATCCCTTATTTTTACTCCTACCATTTCGTGAGTTATGACAAAACTCCAGAAGCCTTACTTTGCGTTTTATATTATATGAATAAATTATCATTTTTTGCATAGGTTGAAAAGCTGTGGCGCGAAAACTAAAAGTCGCACAGCCAAGTTCTTTGCAGATTTAAATTAAGGACATCCCAAGTTATCATTTGCAATGTATCCCTTATTTTTACTCCTACCATTTCGTGAGTTATGACAAAACTCCAGAAGCCTTACTTTGCGTTTTATATTATATGAATAAATTATCATTTTTTGCATAGGTTGAAAAGCTGTGGCGCGAAAACTAAAAGTCGCACAGCCAAGTTCTTTGCAGATTTAAATTAAGGACATCCCAAGTTATCATTTGCAATGTATCCCTTATTTTTACTCCTACCATTTCGTGAGTTATGACAAAACTCCAGAAGCCTTACTTTGCGTTTTATATTATATGAATAAATTATCATTTTTTGCATAGGTTGAAAAGCTGTGGCGCGAAAACTAAAAGTCGCACAGCCAAGTTCTTTGCAGATTTAAATTAAGGACATCCCAAGTTATCATTTGCAATGTATCCCTTATTTTTACTCCTACCATTTCGTGAGTTATGACAAAACTCCAGAAGCCTTACTTTGCGTTTTATATTATATGAATAAATTATCATTTTTTGCATAGGTTGAAAAGCTGTGGCGCGAAAACTAAAAGTCGCACAGCCAAGTTCTTTGCAGATTTAAATTAAGGACATCCCAAGTTATCATTTGCAATGTATCCCTTATTTTTACTCCTACCATTTCGTGAGTTATGACAAAACTCCAGAAGCCTTACTTTGCGTTTTATATTATATGAATAAATTATCATTTTTTGCATAGGTTGAAAAGCTGTGGCGCGAAAACTAAAAGTCGCACAGCCAAGTTCTTTGCAGATTTAAATTAAGGACATCCCAAGTTATCATTTGCAATGTATCCCTTATTTTTACTCCTACCATTTCGTGAGTTATGACAAAACTCCAGAAGCCTTACTTTGCGTTTTATATTATATGAATAAATTATCATTTTTTGCATAGGTTGAAAAGCTGTGGCGCGAAAACTAAAAGTCGCACAGCCAAGTTCTTTGCAGATTTAAATTAAGGACATCCCAAGTTATCATTTGCAATGTATCCCTTATTTTTACTCCTACCATTTCGTGAGTTATGACAAAACTCCAGAAGCCTTACTTTGCGTTTTATATTATATGAATAAATTATCATTTTTTGCATAGGTTGAAAAGCTGTGGCGCGAAAACTAAAAGTCGCACAGCCAAGTTCTTTGCAGATTTAAATTAAGGACATCCCAAGTTATCATTTGCAATGTATCCCTTATTTTTACTCCTACCATTTCGTGAGTTATGACAAAACTCCAGAAGCCTTACTTTGCGTTTTATATTATATGAATAAATTATCATTTTTTGCATAGGTTGAAAAGCTGTGGCGCGAAAACTAAAAGTCGCACAGCCAAGTTCTTTGCAGATTTAAATTAAGGACATCCCAAGTTATCATTTGCAATGTATCCCTTATTTTTACTCCTACCATTTCGTGAGTTATGACAAAACTCCAGAAGCCTTACTTTGCGTTTTATATTATATAAATAAATTATCATTTTTTGCATAGGTTGAAAAGCTGTGGCGCGAAAACTAAAAGTCGCACAGCCAAATTCTTTGCAGATTTAAATTAAGGACATCCCAAGTTATCATTTGCAATGTATCCCTTATTTTTACTCCTACCATTTCGTGAGTTATGACAAAACTCCAGAAGCCTTACTTTGCGTTTTATATTATATGAATAAATTATCATTTTTTGCATAGGTTGAAAAGCTGTGGCGCGAAAACTAAAAGTCGCACAGCCAAGTTCTTTGCAGATTTAAATTAAGGACATCCCAAGTTATCATTTGCAATGTATCCCTTATTTTTACTCCTACCATTTCGTGAGTTATGACAAAACTCCAGAAGCCTTACTTTGCGTTTTATATTATATGAATAAATTATCATTTTTTGCATAGGTTGAAAAGCTGTGGCGCGAAAACTAAAAGTCGCACAGCCAAGTTCTTTGCAGATTTAAATTAAGGACATCCCAAGTTATCATTTGCAATGTATCCCTTATTTTTACTCCTACCATTTCGTGAGTTATGACAAAACTCCAGAAGCCTTACTTTGCGTTTTATATTATATGAATAAATTATCATTTTTTGCATAGGTTGAAAAGCTGTGGCGCGAAAACTAAAAGTCGCACAGCCAAGTTCTTTGCAGATTTAAATTAAGGACATCCCAAGTTATCATTTGCAATGTATCCCTTATTTTTACTCCTACCATTTCGTGAGTTATGACAAAACTCCAGAAGCCTTACTTTGCGTTTTATATTATATGAATAAATTATCATTTTTTGCATAGGTTGAAAAGCTGTGGCGCGAAAACTAAAAGTCGCACAGCCAAGTTCTTTGCAGATTTAAATTAAGGACATCCCAAGTTATCATTTGCAATGTATCCCTTATTTTTACTCCTACCATTTCGTGAGTTATGACAAAACTCCAGAAGCCTTACTTTGCGTTTTATATTATATGAATAAATTATCATTTTTTGCATAGGTTGAAAAGCTGTGGCGCGAAAACTAAAAGTCGCACAGCCAAGTTCTTTGCAGATTTAAATTAAGGACATCCCAAGTTATCATTTGCAATGTATCCCTTATTTTTACTCCTACCATTTCGTGAGTTATGACAAAACTCCAGAAGCCTTACTTTGCGTTTTATATTATATGAATAAATTATCATTTTTTGCATAGGTTGAAAAGCTGTGGCGCGAAAACTAAAAGTCGCACAGCCAAGTTCTTTGCAGATTTAAATTAAGGACATCCCAAGTTATCATTTGCAATGTATCCCTTATTTTTACTCCTACCATTTCGTGAGTTATGACAAAACTCCAGAAGCCTTACTTTGCGTTTTATATTATATGAATAAATTATCATTTTTTGCATAGGTTGAAAAGCTGTGGCGCGAAAACTAAAAGTCGCACAGCCAAGTTCTTTGCAGATTTAAATTAAGGACATCCCAAGTTATCATTTGCAATGTATCCCTTATTTTTACTCCTACCATTTCGTGAGTTATGACAAAACTCCAGAAGCCTTACTTTGCGTTTTATATTATATGAATAAATTATCATTTTTTGCATAGGTTGAAAAGCTGTGGCGCGAAAACTAAAAGTCGCACAGCCAAGTTCTTTGCAGATTTAAATTAAGGACATCCCAAGTTATCATTTGCAATGTATCCCTTATTTTTACTCCTACCATTTCGTGAGTTATAACAAAACTCCAGAAGCCTTACTTTGCGTTTTATATTATATGAATAAATTATCATTTTTTGCATAGGTTGAAAAGCTGTGGCGCGAAAACTAAAAGTCGCACAGCCAAGTTCTTTGCAGATTTAAATTAAGGACATCCCAAGTTATCATTTGCAATGTATCCCTTATTTTTACTCCTACCATTTCGTGAGTTATGACAAAACTCCAGAAGCCTTACTTTGCGTTTTATATTATATGAATAAATTATCATTTTTTGCATAGGTTGAAAAGCTGTGGCGCGAAAACTAAAAGTCGCACAGCCAAGTTCTTTGCAGATTTAAATTAAGGACATCCCAAGTTATCATTTGCAATGTATCCCTTATTTTTACTCCTACCATTTCGTGAGTTATGACAAAACTCCAGAAGCCTTACTTTGCGTTTTATATTATATGAATAAATTATCATTTTTTGCATAGGTTGAAAAGCTGTGGCGCGAAAACTAAAAGTCGCACAGCCAAGTTCTTTGCAGATTTAAATTAAGGACATCCCAAGTTATCATTTGCAATGTATCCCTTATTTTTACTCCTACCATTTCGTGAGTTATGACAAAACTCCAGAAGCCTTACTTTGCGTTTTATATTATATGAATAAATTATCATTTTTTGCATAGGTTGAAAAGCTGTGGCGCGAAAACTAAAAGTCGCACAGCCAAGTTCTTTGCAGATTTAAATTAAGGACATCCCAAGTTATCATTTGCAATGTATCCCTTATTTTTACTCCTACCATTTCGTGAGTTATGACAAAACTCCAGAAGCCTTACTTTGCGTTTTATATTATATGAATAAATTATCATTTTTTGCATAGGTTGAAAAGCTGTGGCGCGAAAACTAAAAGTCGCACAGCCAAGTTCTTTGCAGATTTAAATTAAGGACATCCCAAGTTATCATTTGCAATGTATCCCTTATTTTTACTCCTACCATTTCGTGAGTTATGACAAAACTCCAGAAGCCTTACTTTGCGTTTTATATTATATGAATAAATTATCATTTTTTGCATAGGTTGAAAAGCTGTGGCGTGAAAACTAAAAGTCGCACAGCCAAGTTCTTTGCAGATTTAAATTAAGGACATCCCAAGTTATCATTTGCAATGTATCCCTTATTTTTACTCCTACCATTTCGTGAGTTATGACAAAACTCCAGAAGCCTTACTTTGCGTTTTATATTATATGAATAAATTATCATTTTTTGCATAGGTTGAAAAGCTGTGGCGCGAAAACTAAAAGTCGCACAGCCAAGTTCTTTGCAGATTTAAATTAAGGACATCCCAAGTTATCATTTGCAATGTATCCCTTATTTTTACTCCTACCATTTCGTGAGTTATGACAAAACTCCAGAAGCCTTACTTTGCGTTTTATATTATATGAATAAATTATCATTTTTTGCATAGGTTGAAAAGCTGTGGCGCGAAAACTAAAAGTCGCACAGCCAAGTTCTTTGCAGATTTAAATTAAGGACATCCCAAGTTATCATTTGCAATGTATCCCTTATTTTTACTCCTACCATTTCGTGAGTTATAACAAAACTCCAGAAGCCTTACTTTGCGTTTTATATTATATGAATAAATTATCATTTTTTGCATAGGTTGAAAAGCTGTGGCGCGAAAACTAAAAGTCGCACAGCCAAGTTCTTTGCAGATTTAAATTAAGGACATCCCAAGTTATCATTTGCAATGTATCTCTTATTTTTACTCCTACCATTTCGTGAGTTATGACAAAACTCCAGAAGCCTTACTTTGCGTTTTATATTATATGAATAAATTATCATTTTTTGCATAGGTTGAAAAGCTGTGGCGCGAAAACTAAAAGTCGCACAGCCAAGTTCTTTGCAGATTTAAATTAAGGACATCCCAAGTTATCATTTGCAATGTATCCCTTATTTTTACTCCTACCATTTCGTGAGTTATGACAAAACTCCAGAAGCCTTACCTTGCGTTTTATATTATATGAATAAATTATCATTTTTTGCATAGGTTGAAAAGCTGTGGCGCGAAAACTAAAAGTCGCACAGCCAAGTTCTTTGCAGATTTAAATTAAGGACATCCCAAGTTATCATTTGCAATGTATCCCTTATTTTTACTCCTACCATTTCGTGAGTTATGACAAAACTCCAGAAGCCTTACTTTGCGTTTTATATTATATGAATAAATTATAATTTTTTGCATAGGTTGAAAAGCTGTGGCGCGAAAACTAAAAGTCGCACAGCCAAGTTCTTTGCAGATTTAAATTAAGGACATCCCAAGTTATCATTTGCAATGTATCCCTTATTTTTACTCCTACCATTTCGTGAGTTATGACAAAACTCCAGAAGCCTTACTTTGCGTTTTATATTATATGAATAAATTATCATTTTTTGCATAGGTTGAAAAGCTGTGGTGCGAAAACTAAAAGTCGCACAGCCAAGTTCTTTGCAGATTTGAATTAAGGACATCCCAAGTTATCATTTGCAATGTATCCCTTATTTTTACTCCTACCATTTCGTGAGTTATGACAAAACTCCAGAAGCCTTACTTTGCGTTTTATATTATATGAATAAATTATCATTTTTTGCATAGGTTGAAAAGCTGTGGCGCGAAAACTAAAAGTCGCACAGCCAAGTTCTTTGCAGATTTAAATTAAGGACATCCCAAGTTATCATTTGCAATGTATCCCTTATTTTTACTCCTACCATTTCGTGAGTTATGACAAAACTCCAGAAGCCTTACTTTGCGTTTTATATTATATGAATAAATTATCATTTTTTGCATAGGTTGAAAAGCTGTGGCGTGAAAACTAAAAGTCGCACAGCCAAGTTCTTTGCAGATTTAAATTAAGGACATCCCAAGTTATCATTTGCAATGTATCCCTTATTTTTACTCCTACCATTTCGTGAGTTATGACAAAACTCCAGAAGCCTTACTTTGCGTTTTATATTATATGAATAAATTATCATTTTTTGCATAGGTTGAAAAGCTGTGGCGCGAAAACTAAAAGTCGCACAGCCAAGTTCTTTGCAGATTTAAATTAAGGACATCCCAAGTTATCATTTGCAATGTATCCCTTATTTTTACTCCTACCATTTCGTGAGTTATGACAAAACTCCAGAAGCCTTACTTTGCGTTTTATATTATATGAATAAATTATCATTTTTTGCATAGGTTGAAAAGCTGTGGCGCGAAAACTAAAAGTCGCACAGCCAAGTTCTTTGCAGATTTAAATTAAGGACATCCCAAGTTATCATTTGCAATGTATCCCTTATTTTTACTCCTACCATTTCGTGAGTTATAACAAAACTCCAGAAGCCTTACTTTGCGTTTTATATTATATGAATAAATTATCATTTTTTGCATAGGTTGAAAAGCTGTGGCGCGAAAACTAAAAGTCGCACAGCCAAGTTCTTTGCAGATTTAAATTAAGGACATCCCAAGTTATCATTTGCAATGTATCTCTTATTTTTACTCCTACCATTTCGTGAGTTATGACAAAACTCCAGAAGCCTTACTTTGCGTTTTATATTATATGAATAAATTATCATTTTTTGCATAGGTTGAAAAGCTGTGGCGCGAAAACTAAAAGTCGCACAGCCAAGTTCTTTGCAGATTTAAATTAAGGACATCCCAAGTTATCATTTGCAATGTATCCCTTATTTTTACTCCTACCATTTCGTGAGTTATGACAAAACTCCAGAAGCCTTACCTTGCGTTTTATATTATATGAATAAATTATCATTTTTTGCATAGGTTGAAAAGCTGTGGCGCGAAAACTAAAAGTCGCACAGCCAAGTTCTTTGCAGATTTAAATTAAGGACATCCCAAGTTATCATTTGCAATGTATCCCTTATTTTTACTCCTACCATTTCGTGAGTTATGACAAAACTCCAGAAGCCTTACTTTGCGTTTTATATTATATGAATAAATTATAATTTTTTGCATAGGTTGAAAAGCTGTGGCGCGAAAACTAAAAGTCGCACAGCCAAGTTCTTTGCAGATTTAAATTAAGGACATCCCAAGTTATCATTTGCAATGTATCCCTTATTTTTACTCCTACCATTTCGTGAGTTATGACAAAACTCCAGAAGCCTTACTTTGCGTTTTATATTATATGAATAAATTATCATTTTTTGCATAGGTTGAAAAGCTGTGGTGCGAAAACTAAAAGTCGCACAGCCAAGTTCTTTGCAGATTTGAATTAAGGACATCCCAAGTTATCATTTGCAATGTATCCCTTATTTTTACTCCTACCATTTCGTGAGTTATGACAAAACTCCAGAAGCCTTACTTTGCGTTTTATATTATATGAATAAATTATCATTTTTTGCATAGGTTGAAAAGCTGTGGCGCGAAAACTAAAAGTCGCACAGCCAAGTTCTTTGCAGATTTAAATTAAGGACATCCCAAGTTATCATTTGCAATGTATCCCTTATTTTTACTCCTACCATTTCGTGAGTTATGACAAAACTTCAGAAGCCTTACTTTGCGTTTTATATTATATGAATAAATTATCATTTTTTGCATAGGTTGAAAAGCTGTGGCGCGAAAACTAAAAGTCGCACAGCCAAGTTCTTTGCAGATTTAAATTAAGGACATCCCAAGTTATCATTTGCAATGTATCCCTTATTTTTACTCCTACCATTTCGTGAGTTATGACAAAACTCCAGAAGCCTTACTTTGCGTTTTATATTATATGAATAAATTATCATTTTTTGCATAGGTTGAAAAGCTGTGGCGCGAAAACTAAAAGTCGCACAGCCAAGTTCTTTGCAGATTTAAATTAAGGACATCCCAAGTTATCATTTGCAATGTATCCCTTATTTTTACTCCTACCATTTCGTGAGTTATGACAAAACTCCAGAAGCCTTACTTTGCGTTTTATATTATATGAATAAATTATCATTTTTTGCATAAGTTGAAAAGCTGTGGCGCGAAAACTAAAAGTCGCACAGCCAAGTTCTTTGCAGATTTAAATTAAGGACATCCCAAGTTATCATTTGCAATGTATCCCTTATTTTTACTCCTACCATTTCGTGAGTTATGACAAAACTCCAGAAGCCTTACTTTGCGTTTTATATTATATGAATAAATTA
Source organism: Bombylius major (assembly GCA_932526495.1). Lineage (NCBI taxonomy): Eukaryota > Metazoa > Arthropoda > Insecta > Diptera > Bombyliidae > Bombylius > Bombylius major. Next base: position 18,272 of record CAKOBA010000011.1, read on the forward strand.
TCATTTTTTGCATAGGTTGAAAAGCTGTGGCGCGAAAACTAAAAGTCGCACAGCCAAGTTCTTTGCAGATTTAAATTAAGGACATCCCAAGTTATCATTTGCAATGTATCCCTTATTTTTACTCCTACCATTTCGTGAGTTATGACAAAACTCCAGAAGCCTTACTTTGCGTTTTATATTATATGAATAAATTATCATTTTTTGCATAGGTTGAAAAGCTGTGGCGCGAAAACTAAAAGTCGCACAGCCAAGTTCTTTGCAGATTTAAATTAAGGACATCCCAAGTTATCATTTGCAATGTATCCCTTATTTTTACTCCTACCATTTCGTGAGTTATGACAAAACTCCAGAAGCCTTACTTTGCGTTTTATATTATATGAATAAATTATCATTTTTTGCATAGGTTGAAAAGCTGTGGCGCGAAAACTAAAAGTCGCACAGCCAAGTTCTTTGCAGATTTAAATTAAGGACATCCCAAGTTATCATTTGCAATGTATCCCTTATTTTTACTCCTACCATTTCGTGAGTTATGACAAAACTCCAGAAGCCTTACTTTGCGTTTTATATTATATGAATAAATTATCATTTTTTGCATAGGTTGAAAAGCTGTGGCGCGAAAACTAAAAGTCGCACAGCCAAGTTCTTTGCAGATTTAAATTAAGGACATCCCAAGTTATCATTTGCAATGTATCCCTTATTTTTACTCCTACCATTTCGTGAGTTATGACAAAACTCCAGAAGCCTTACTTTGCGTTTTATATTATATGAATAAATTATCATTTTTTGCATAGGTTGAAAAGCTGTGGCGCGAAAACTAAAAGTCGCACAGCCAAGTTCTTTGCAGATTTAAATTAAGGACATCCCAAGTTATCATTTGCAATGTATCCCTTATTTTTACTCCTACCATTTCGTGAGTTATGACAAAACTCCAGAAGCCTTACTTTGCGTTTTATATTATATGAATAAATTATCATTTTTTGCATAGGTTGAAAAGCTGTGGCGCGAAAACTAAAAGTCGCACAGCCAAGTTCTTTGCAGATTTAAATTAAGGACATCCCAAGTTATCATTTGCAATGTATCCCTTATTTTTACTCCTACCATTTCGTGAGTTATGACAAAACTCCAGAAGCCTTACTTTGCGTTTTATATTATATGAATAAATTATCATTTTTTGCATAGGTTGAAAAGCTGTGGCGCGAAAACTAAAAGTCGCACAGCCAAGTTCTTTGCAGATTTAAATTAAGGACATCCCAAGTTATCATTTGCAATGTATCCCTTATTTTTACTCCTACCATTTCGTGAGTTATGACAAAACTCCAGAAGCCTTACTTTGCGTTTTATATTATATGAATAAATTATCATTTTTTGCATAGGTTGAAAAGCTGTGGCGCGAAAACTAAAAGTCGCACAGCCAAGTTCTTTGCAGATTTAAATTAAGGACATCCCAAGTTATCATTTGCAATGTATCCCTTATTTTTACTCCTACCATTTCGTGAGTTATGACAAAACTCCAGAAGCCTTACTTTGCGTTTTATATTATATGAATAAATTATCATTTTTTGCATAGGTTGAAAAGCTGTGGCGCGAAAACTAAAAGTCGCACAGCCAAGTTCTTTGCAGATTTAAATTAAGGACATCCCAAGTTATCATTTGCAATGTATCCCTTATTTTTACTCCTACCATTTCGTGAGTTATGACAAAACTCCAGAAGCCTTACTTTGCGTTTTATATTATATGAATAAATTATCATTTTTTGCATAGGTTGAAAAGCTGTGGCGCGAAAACTAAAAGTCGCACAGCCAAGTTCTTTGCAGATTTAAATTAAGGACATCCCAAGTTATCATTTGCAATGTATCCCTTATTTTTACTCCTACCATTTCGTGAGTTATGACAAAACTCCAGAAGCCTTACTTTGCGTTTTATATTATATGAATAAATTATCATTTTTTGCATAGGTTGAAAAGCTGTGGCGCGAAAACTAAAAGTCGCACAGCCAAGTTCTTTGCAGATTTAAATTAAGGACATCCCAAGTTATCATTTGCAATGTATCCCTTATTTTTACTCCTACCATTTCGTGAGTTATGACAAAACTCCAGAAGCCTTACTTTGCGTTTTATATTATATGAATAAATTATCATTTTTTGCATAGGTTGAAAAGCTGTGGCGCGAAAACTAAAAGTCGCACAGCCAAGTTCTTTGCAGATTTAAATTAAGGACATCCCAAGTTATCATTTGCAATGTATCCCTTATTTTTACTCCTACCATTTCGTGAGTTATGACAAAACTCCAGAAGCCTTACTTTGCGTTTTATATTATATGAATAAATTATCATTTTTTGCATAGGTTGAAAAGCTGTGGCGCGAAAACTAAAAGTCGCACAGCCAAGTTCTTTGCAGATTTAAATTAAGGACATCCCAAGTTATCATTTGCAATGTATCCCTTATTTTTACTCCTACCATTTCGTGAGTTATGACAAAACTCCAGAAGCCTTACTTTGCGTTTTATATTATATGAATAAATTATCATTTTTTGCATAGGTTGAAAAGCTGTGGCGCGAAAACTAAAAGTCGCACAGCCAAGTTCTTTGCAGATTTAAATTAAGGACATCCCAAGTTATCATTTGCAATGTATCCCTTATTTTTACTCCTACCATTTCGTGAGTTATGACAAAACTCCAGAAGCCTTACTTTGCGTTTTATATTATATGAATAAATTATCATTTTTTGCATAGGTTGAAAAGCTGTGGCGCGAAAACTAAAAGTCGCACAGCCAAGTTCTTTGCAGATTTAAATTAAGGACATCCCAAGTTATCATTTGCAATGTATCCCTTATTTTTACTCCTACCATTTCGTGAGTTATGACAAAACTCCAGAAGCCTTACTTTGCGTTTTATATTATATGAATAAATTATCATTTTTTGCATAGGTTGAAAAGCTGTGGCGCAAAAACTAAAAGTCGCACAGCCAAGTTCTTTGCAGATTTAAATTAAGGACATCCCAAGTTATCATTTGCAATGTATCCCTTATTTTTACTCCTACCATTTCGTGAGTTATGACAAAACTCCAGAAGCCTTACTTTGCGTTTTATATTATATGAATAAATTATCATTTTTTGCATAGGTTGAAAAGCTGTGGCGCGAAAACTAAAAGTCGCACAGCCAAGTTCTTTGCAGATTTAAATTAAGGACATCCCAAGTTATCATTTGCAATGTATCCCTTATTTTTACTCCTACCATTTCGTGAGTTATGACAAAACTCCAGAAGCCTTACTTTGCGTTTTATATTATATGAATAAATTATCATTTTTTGCATAGGTTGAAAAGCTGTGGCGCGAAAACTAAAAGTCGCACAGCCAAGTTCTTTGCAGATTTAAATTAAGGACATCCCAAGTTATCATTTGCAATGTATCCCTTATTTTTACTCCTACCATTTCGTGAGTTATGACAAAACTCCAGAAGCCTTACTTTGCGTTTTATATTATATGAATAAATTATCATTTTTTGCATAGGTTGAAAAGCTGTGGCGCGAAAACTAAAAGTCGCACAGCCAAGTTCTTTGCAGATTTAAATTAAGGACATCCCAAGTTATCATTTGCAATGTATCCCTTATTTTTACTCCTACCATTTCGTGAGTTATGACAAAACTCCAGAAGCCTTACTTTGCGTTTTATATTATATGAATAAATTATCATTTTTTGCATAGGTTGAAAAGCTGTGGCGCGAAAACTAAAAGTCGCACAGCCAAGTTCTTTGCAGATTTAAATTAAGGACATCCCAAGTTATCATTTGCAATGTATCCCTTATTTTTACTCCTACCATTTCGTGAGTTATGACAAAACTCCAGAAGCCTTACTTTGCGTTTTATATTATATGAATAAATTATCATTTTTTGCATAGGTTGAAAAGCTGTGGCGCAAAAACTAAAAGTCGCACAGCCAAGTTCTTTGCAGATTTAAATTAAGGACATCCCAAGTTATCATTTGCAATGTATCCCTTATTTTTACTCCTACCATTTCGTGAGTTATGACAAAACTCCAGAAGCCTTACTTTGCGTTTTATATTATATGAATAAATTATCATTTTTTGCATAGGTTGAAAAGCTGTGGCGCGAAAACTAAAAGTCGCACAGCCAAGTTCTTTGCAGATTTAAATTAAGGACATCCCAAGTTATCATTTGCAATGTATCCCTTATTTTTACTCCTACGATTTTGTGAGTTATGACAAAACTCCAGAAGCCTTACTTTGCGTTTTATATTATATGAATAAATTATCATTTTTTGCATAGGTTGAAAAGCTGTGGCGCGAAAACTAAAAGTCGCACAGCCAAGTTCTTTGCAGATTTAAATTAAGGACATCCCAAGTTATCATTTGCAATGTATCCCTTATTTTTACTCCTACCATTTCGTGAGTTATGACAAAACTCCAGAAGCCTTACTTTGCGTTTTATATTATATGAATAAATTATCATTTTTTGCATAGGTTGAAAAGCTGTGGCGCAAAAACTAAAAGTCGCACAGCCAAGTTCTTTGCAGATTTAAATTAAGGACATCCCAAGTTATCATTTGCAATGTATCCCTTATTTTTACTCCTACCATTTCGTGAGTTATGACAAAACTCCAGAAGCCTTACTTTGCGTTTTATATTATATGAATAAATTATCATTTTTTGCATAGGTTGAAAAGCTGTGGCGCGAAAACTAAAAGTCGCACAGCCAAGTTCTTTGCAGATTTAAATTAAGGACATCCCAAGTTATCATTTGCAATGTATCCCTTATTTTTACTCCTACCATTTCGTGAGTTATGACAAAACTCCAGAAGCCTTACTTTGCGTTTTATATTATATGAATAAATTATCATTTTTTGCATAGGTTGAAAAGCTGTGGCGCGAAAACTAAAAGTCGCACAGCCAAGTTCTTTGCAGATTTAAATTAAGGACATCCCAAGTTATCATTTGCAATGTATCCCTTATTTTTACTCCTACCATTTCGTGAGTTATGACAAAACTCCAGAAGCCTTACTTTGCGTTTTATATTATATGAATAAATTATCATTTTTTGCATAGGTTGAAAAGCTGTGGCGCGAAAACTAAAAGTCGCACAGCCAAGTTCTTTGCAGATTTAAATTAAGGACATCCCAAGTTATCATTTGCAATGTATCCCTTATTTTTACTCCTACCATTTCGTGAGTTATGACAAAACTCCAGAAGCCTTACTTTGCGTTTTATATTATATGAATAAATTATCATTTTTTGCATAGGTTGAAAAGCTGTGGCGCAAAAACTAAAAGTCGCACAGCCAAGTTCTTTGCAGATTTAAATTAAGGACATCCCAAGTTATCATTTGCAATGTATCCCTTATTTTTACTCCTACCATTTCGTGAGTTATGACAAAACTCCAGAAGCCTTACTTTGCGTTTTATATTATATGAATAAATTATCATTTTTTGCATAGGTTGAAAAGCTGTGGCGCGAAAACTAAAAGTCGCACAGCCAAGTTCTTTGCAGATTTAAATTAAGGACATCCCAAGTTATCATTTGCAATGTATCCCTTATTTTTACTCCTACCATTTCGTGAGTTATGACAACACTCCAGAAGCCTTACTTTGCGTTTTATATTATATGAATAAATTATCATTTTTTGCATAGGTTGAAAAGCTGTGGCGCGAAAACTAAAAGTCGCACAGCCAAGTTCTTTGCAGATTTAAATTAAGGACATCCCAAGTTATCATTTGCAATGTATCCCTTATTTTTACTCCTACCATTTCGTGAGTTATGACAAAACTCCAGAAGCCTTACTTTGCGTTTTATATTATATGAATAAATTATCATTTTTTGCATAGGTTGAAAAGCTGTGGCGCGAAAACTAAAAGTCGCACAGCCAAGTTCTTTGCAGATTTAAATTAAGGACATCCCAAGTTATCATTTGCAATGTATCCCTTATTTTTACTCCTACCATTTCGTGAGTTATGACAAAACTCCAGAAGCCTTACTTTGCGTTTTATATTATATGAATAAATTATCATTTTTTGCATAGGTTGAAAAGCTGTGGCGCGAAAACTAAAAGTCGCACAGCCAAGTTCTTTGCAGATTTAAATTAAGGACATCCCAAGTTATCATTTGCAATGTATCCCTTATTTTTACTCCTACCATTTCGTGAGTTATGACAAAACTCCAGAAGCCTTACTTTGCGTTTTATATTATATGAATAAATTATCATTTTTTGCATAGGTTGAAAAGCTGTGGCGCGAAAACTAAAAGTCGCACAGCCAAGTTCTTTGCAGATTTAAATTAAGGACATCCCAAGTTATCATTTGCAATGTATCCCTTATTTTTACTCCTACCATTTCGTGAGTTATGACAAAACTCCAGAAGCCTTACTTTGCGTTTTATATTATATGAATAAATTATCATTTTTTGCATAGGTTGAAAAGCTGTGGCGCGAAAACTAAAAGTCGCACAGCCAAGTTCTTTGCAGATTTAAATTAAGGACATCCCAAGTTATCATTTGCAATGTATCCCTTATTTTTACTCCTACCATTTCGTGAGTTATGACAAAACTCCAGAAGCCTTACTTTGCGTTTTATATTATATGAATAAATTATCATTTTTTGCATAGGTTGAAAAGCTGTGGCGCGAAAACTAAAAGTCGCACAGCCAAGTTCTTTGCAGATTTAAATTAAGGACATCCCAAGTTATCATTTGCAATGTATCCCTTATTTTTACTCCTACCATTTCGTGAGTTATGACAAAACTCCAGAAGCCTTACTTTGCGTTTTATATTATATGAATAAATTATCATTTTTTGCATAGGTTGAAAAGCTGTGGCGCAAAAACTAAAAGTCGCACAGCCAAGTTCTTTGCAGATTTAAATTAAGGACATCCCAAGTTATCATTTGCAATGTATCCCTTATTTTTACTCCTACCATTTCGTGAGTTATGACAAAACTCCAGAAGCCTTACTTTGCGTTTTATATTATATGAATAAATTATCATTTTTTGCATAGGTTGAAAAGCTGTGGCGCGAAAACTAAAAGTCGCACAGCCAAGTTCTTTGCAGATTTAAATTAAGGACATCCCAAGTTATCATTTGCAATGTATCCCTTATTTTTACTCCTACCATTTCGTGAGTTATGACAAAACTCCAGAAGCCTTACTTTGCGTTTTATATTATATGAATAAATTATCATTTTTTGCATAGGTTGAAAAGCTGTGGCGCGAAAACTAAAAGTCGCACAGCCAAGTTCTTTGCAGATTTAAATTAAGGACATCCCAAGTTATCATTTGCAATGTATCCCTTATTTTTACTCCTACCATTTCGTGAGTTATGACAAAACTCCAGAAGCCTTACTTTGCGTTTTATATTATATGAATAAATTATCATTTTTTGCATAGGTTGAAAAGCTGTGGCGCGAAAACTAAAAGTCGCACAGCCAAGTTCTTTGCAGATTTAAATTAAGGACATCCCAAGTTATCATTTGCAATGTATCCCTTATTTTTACTCCTACCATTTCGTGAGTTATGACAAAACTCCAGAAGCCTTACTTTGCGTTTTATATTATATGAATAAATTATCATTTTTTGCATAGGTTGAAAAGCTGTGGCGCGAAAACTAAAAGTCGCACAGCCAAGTTCTTTGCAGATTTAAATTAAGGACATCCCAAGTTATCATTTGCAATGTATCCCTTATTTTTACTCCTACCATTTCGTGAGTTATGACAAAACTCCAGAAGCCTTACTTTGCGTTTTATATTATATGAATAAATTATCATTTTTTGCATAGGTTGAAAAGCTGTGGCGCGAAAACTAAAAGTCGCACAGCCAAGTTCTTTGCAGATTTAAATTAAGGACATCCCAAGTTATCATTTGCAATGTATCCCTTATTTTTACTCCTACCATTTCGTGAGTTATGACAAAACTCCAGAAGCCTTACTTTGCGTTTTATATTATATGAATAAATTATCATTTTTTGCATAGGTTGAAAAGCTGTGGCGCGAAAACTAAAAGTCGCACAGCCAAGTTCTTTGCAGATTTAAATTAAGGACATCCCAAGTTATCATTTGCAATGTATCCCTTATTTTTACTCCTACCATTTCGTGAGTTATGACAAAACTCCAGAAGCCTTACTTTGCGTTTTATATTATATGAATAAATTATCATTTTTTGCATAGGTTGAAAAGCTGTGGCGCAAAAACTAAAAGTCGCACAGCCAAGTTCTTTGCAGATTTAAATTAAGGACATCCCAAGTTATCATTTGCAATGTATCCCTTATTTTTACTCCTACCATTTCGTGAGTTATGACAAAACTCCAGAAGCCTTACTTTGCGTTTTATATTATATGAATAAATTATCATTTTTTGCATAGGTTGAAAAGCTGTGGCGCGAAAACTAAAAGTCGCACAGCCAAGTTCTTTGCAGATTTAAATTAAGGACATCCCAAGTTATCATTTGCAATGTATCCCTTATTTTTACTCCTACCATTTCGTGAGTTATGACAAAACTCCAGAAGCCTTACTTTGCGTTTTATATTATATGAATAAATTATCATTTTTTGCATAGGTTGAAAAGCTGTGGCGCGAAAACTAAAAGTCGCACAGCCAAGTTCTTTGCAGATTTAAATTAAGGACATCCCAAGTTATCATTTGCAATGTATCCCTTATTTTTACTCCTACCATTTCGTGAGTTATGACAAAACTCCAGAAGCCTTACTTTGCGTTTTATATTATATGAATAAATTATCATTTTTTGCATAGGTTGAAAAGCTGTGGCGCGAAAACTAAAAGTCGCACAGCCAAGTTCTTTGCAGATTTAAATTAAGGACATCCCAAGTTATCATTTGCAATGTATCCCTTATTTTTACTCCTACCATTTCGTGAGTTATGACAAAACTCCAGAAGCCTTACTTTGCGTTTTATATTATATGAATAAATTATCATTTTTTGCATAGGTTGAAAAGCTGTGGCGCAAAAACTAAAAGTCGCACAGCCAAGTTCTTTGCAGATTTAAATTAAGGACATCCCAAGTTATCATTTGCAATGTATCCCTTATTTTTACTCCTACCATTTCGTGAGTTATGACAAAACTCCAGAAGCCTTACTTTGCGTTTTATATTATATGAATAAATTATCATTTTTTGCATAGGTTGAAAAGCTGTGGCGCGAAAACTAAAAGTCGCACAGCCAAGTTCTTTGCAGATTTAAATTAAGGACATCCCAAGTTATCATTTGCAATGTATCCCTTATTTTTACTCCTACCATTTCGTGAGTTATGACAAAACTCCAGAAGCCTTACTTTGCGTTTTATATTATATGAATAAATTATCATTTTTTGCATAGGTTGAAAAGCTGTGGCGCGAAAACTAAAAGTCGCACAGCCAAGTTCTTTGCAGATTTAAATTAAGGACATCCCAAGTTATCATTTGCAATGTATCCCTTATTTTTACTCCTACCATTTCGTGAGTTATGACAAAACTCCAGAAGCCTTACTTTGCGTTTTATATTATATGAATAAATTATCATTTTTTGCATAGGTTGAAAAGCTGTGGCGCGAAAACTAAAAGTCGCACAGCCAAGTTCTTTGCAGATTTAAATTAAGGACATCCCAAGTTATCATTTGCAATGTATCCCTTATTTTTACTCCTACCATTTCGTGAGTTATGACAAAACTCCAGAAGCCTTACTTTGCGTTTTATATTATATGAATAAATTATCATTTTTTGCATAGGTTGAAAAGCTGTGGCGCGAAAACTAAAAGTCGCACAGCCAAGTTCTTTGCAGATTTAAATTAAGGACATCCCAAGTTATCATTTGCAATGTATCCCTTATTTTTACTCCTACCATTTCGTGAGTTATGACAAAACTCCAGAAGCCTTACTTTGCGTTTTATATTATATGAATAAATTATCATTTTTTGCATAGGTTGAAAAGCTGTGGCGCGAAAACTAAAAGTCGCACAGCCAAGTTCTTTGCAGATTTAAATTAAGGACATCCCAAGTTATCATTTGCAATGTATCCCTTATTTTTACTCCTACCATTTCGTGAGTTATGACAAAACTCCAGAAGCCTTACTTTGCGTTTTATATTATATGAATAAATTATCATTTTTTGCATAGGTTGAAAAGCTGTGGCGCGAAAACTAAAAGTCGCACAGCCAAGTTCTTTGCAGATTTAAATTAAGGACATCCCAAGTTATCATTTGCAATGTATCCCTTATTTTTACTCCTACCATTTCGTGAGTTATGACAAAACTCCAGAAGCCTTACTTTGCGTTTTATATTATATGAATAAATTATCAATTTTTGCATAGGTTGAAAAGCTGTGGCGCGAAAACTAAAAGTCGCACAGCCAAGTTCTTTGCAGATTTAAATTAAGGACATCCCAAGTTATCATTTGCAATGTATCCCTTATTTTTACTCCTACCATTTCGTGAGTTATGAGAAAACTCCAGAAGCCTTACTTTGCGTTTTATATTATATGAATAAATTATCATTTTTTGCATAGGTTGAAAAGCTGTGGCGCGAAAACTAAAAGTCGCACAGCCAAGTTCTTTGCAGATTTAAATTAAGGACATCCCAAGTTATCATTTGCAATGTATCCCTTATTTTTACTCCTACCATTTCGTGAGTTATGACAAAACTCCAGAAGCCTTACTTTGCGTTTTATATTATATGAATAAATTATCATTTTTTGCATAGGTTGAAAAGCTGTGGCGCGAAAACTAAAAGTCGCACAGCCAAGTTCTTTGCAGATTTAAATTAAGGACATCCCAAGTTATCATTTGCAATGTATCCCTTATTTTTACTCCTACCATTTCGTGAGTTATGACAAAACTCCAGAAGCCTTACTTTGCGTTTTATATTATATGAATAAATTATCATTTTTTGCATAGGTTGAAAAGCTGTGGCGCGAAAACTAAAAGTCGCACAGCCAAGTTCTTTGCAGATTTAAATTAAGGACATCCCAAGTTATCATTTGCAATGTATCCCTTATTTTTACTCCTACCATTTCGTGAGTTATGACAAAACTCCAGAAGCCTTACTTTGCGTTTTATATTATATGAATAAATTATCATTTTTTGCATAGGTTGAAAAGCTGTGGCGCGAAAACTAAAAGTCGCACAGCCAAGTTCTTTGCAGATTTAAATTAAGGACATCCCAAGTTATCATTTGCAATGTATCCCTTATTTTTACTCCTACCATTTCGTGAGTTATGACAAAACTCCAGAAGCCTTACTTTGCGTTTTATATTATATGAATAAATTATCATTTTTTGCATAGGTTGAAAAGCTGTGGCGCAAAAACTAAAAGTCGCACAGCCAAGTTCTTTGCAGATTTAAATTAAGGACATCCCAAGTTATCATTTGCAATGTATCCCTTATTTTTACTCCTACCATTTCGTGAGTTATGACAAAACTCCAGAAGCCTTACTTTGCGTTTTATATTATATGAATAAATTATCATTTTTTGCATAGGTTGAAAAGCTGTGGCGCGAAAACTAAAAGTCGCACAGCCAAGTTCTTTGCAGATTTAAATTAAGGACATCCCAAGTTATCATTTGCAATGTATCCCTTATTTTTACTCCTACCATTTCGTGAGTTATGACAAAACTCCAGAAGCCTTACTTTGCGTTTTATATTATATGAATAAATTATCATTTTTTGCATAGGTTGAAAAGCTGTGGCGCGAAAACTAAAAGTCGCACAGCCAAGTTCTTTGCAGATTTAAATTAAGGACATCCCAAGTTATCATTTGCAATGTATCCCTTATTTTTACTCCTACCATTTCGTGAGTTATGACAAAACTCCAGAAGCCTTACTTTGCGTTTTATATTATATGAATAAATTATCATTTTTTGCATAGGTTGAAAAGCTGTGGCGCGAAAACTAAAAGTCGCACAGCCAAGTTCTTTGCAGATTTAAATTAAGGACATCCCAAGTTATCATTTGCAATGTATCCCTTATTTTTACTCCTACCATTTCGTGAGTTATGACAAAACTCCAGAAGCCTTACTTTGCGTTTTATATTATATGAATAAATTATCATTTTTTGCATAGGTTGAAAAGCTGTGGCGCAAAAACTAAAAGTCGCACAGCCAAGTTCTTTGCAGATTTAAATTAAGGACATCCCAAGTTATCATTTGCAATGTATCCCTTATTTTTACTCCTACCATTTCGTGAGTTATGACAAAACTCCAGAAGCCTTACTTTGCGTTTTATATTATATGAATAAATTATCATTTTTTGCATAGGTTGAAAAGCTGTGGCGCGAAAACTAAAAGTCGCACAGCCAAGTTCTTTGCAGATTTAAATTAAGGACATCCCAAGTTATCATTTGCAATGTATCCCTTATTTTTACTCCTACCATTTCGTGAGTTATAACAAAACTCCAGAAGCCTTACTTTGCGTTTTATATTATATGAATAAATTATCATTTTTTGCATAGGTTGAAAAGCTGTGGCGCGAAAACTAAAAGTCGCACAGCCAAGTTCTTTGCAGATTTAAATTAAGGACATCCCAAGTTATCATTTGCAATGTATCCCTTATTTTTACTCCTACCATTTCGTGAGTTATGACAAAACTCCAGAAGCCTTACTTTGCGTTTTATATTATATGAATAAATTATCATTTTTTGCATAGGTTGAAAAGCTGTGGCGCGAAAACTAAAAGTCGCACAGCCAAGTTCTTTGCAGATTTAAATTAAGGACATCCCAAGTTATCATTTGCAATGTATCCCTTATTTTTACTCCTACCATTTCGTGAGTTATGACAAAACTCCAGAAGCCTTACTTTGCGTTTTATATTATATGAATAAATTATCATTTTTTGCATAGGTTGAAAAGCTGTGGCGCGAAAACTAAAAGTCGCACAGCCAAGTTCTTTGCAGATTTAAATTAAGGACATCCCAAGTTATCATTTGCAATGTATCCCTTATTTTTACTCCTACCATTTCGTGAGTTATGACAAAACTCCAGAAGCCTTACTTTGCGTTTTATATTATATGAATAAATTATCATTTTTTGCATAGGTTGAAAAGCTGTGGCGCGAAAACTAAAAGTCGCACAGCCAAGTTCTTTGCAGATTTAAATTAAGGACATCCCAAGTTATCATTTGCAATGTATCCCTTATTTTTACTCCTACCATTTCGTGAGTTATGACAAAACTCCAGAAGCCTTACTTTGCGTTTTATATTATATGAATAAATTATCATTTTTTGCATAGGTTGAAAAGCTGTGGCGCGAAAACTAAAAGTCGCACAGCCAAGTTCTTTGCAGATTTAAATTAAGGACATCCCAAGTTATCATTTGCAATGTATCCCTTATTTTTACTCCTACCATTTCGTGAGTTATGACAAAACTCCAGAAGCCTTACTTTGCGTTTTATATTATATGAATAAATTATCATTTTTTGCATAGGTTGAAAAGCTGTGGCGCGAAAACTAAAAGTCGCACAGCCAAGTTCTTTGCAGATTTAAATTAAGGACATCCCAAGTTATCATTTGCAATGTATCCCTTATTTTTACTCCTACCATTTCGTGAGTTATGACAAAACTCCAGAAGCCTTACTTTGCGTTTTATATTATATGAATAAATTATCATTTTTTGCATAGGTTGAAAAGCTGTGGCGCAAAAACTAAAAGTCGCACAGCCAAGTTCTTTGCAGATTTAAATTAAGGACATCCCAAGTTATCATTTGCAATGTATCCCTTATTTTTACTCCTACCATTTCGTGAGTTATGACAAAACTCCAGAAGCCTTACTTTGCGTTTTATATTATATGAATAAATTATCATTTTTTGCATAGGTTGAAAAGCTGTGGCGCGAAAACTAAAAGTCGCACAGCCAAGTTCTTTGCAGATTTAAATTAAGGACATCCCAAGTTATCATTTGCAATGTATCCCTTATTTTTACTCCTACCATTTCGTGAGTTATGACAAAACTCCAGAAGCCTTACTTTGCGTTTTATATTATATGAATAAATTATCATTTTTTGCATAGGTTGAAAAGCTGTGGCGCGAAAACTAAAAGTCGCACAGCCAAGTTCTTTGCAGATTTAAATTAAGGACATCCCAAGTTATCATTTGCAATGTATCCCTTATTTTTACTCCTACCATTTCGTGAGTTATGACAAAACTCCAGAAGCCTTACTTTGCGTTTTATATTATATGAATAAATTATCATTTTTTGCATAGGTTGAAAAGCTGTGGCGCGAAAACTAAAAGTCGCACAGCCAAGTTCTTTGCAGATTTAAATTAAGGACATCCCAAGTTATCATTTGCAATGTATCCCTTATTTTTACTCCTACCATTTCGTGAGTTATGACAAAACTCCAGAAGCCTTACTTTGCGTTTTATATTATATGAATAAATTATCATTTTTTGCATAGGTTGAAAAGCTGTGGCGCAAAAACTAAAAGTCGCACAGCCAAGTTCTTTGCAGATTTAAATTAAGGACATCCCAAGTTATCATTTGCAATGTATCCCTTATTTTTACTCCTACCATTTCGTGAGTTATGACAAAACTCCAGAAGCCTTATTTTGCGTTTTATATTATATGAATAAATTATCATTTTTTGCATAGGTTGAAAAGCTGTGGCGCGAAAACTAAAAGTCGCACAGCCAAGTTCTTTGCAGATTTAAATTAAGGACATCCCAAGTTATCATTTGCAATGTATCCCTTATTTTTACTCCTACCATTTCGTGAGTTATAACAAAACTCCAGAAGCCTTACTTTGCGTTTTATATTATATGAATAAATTATCATTTTTTGCATAGGTTGAAAAGCTGTGGCGCGAAAACTAAAAGTCGCACAGCCAAGTTCTTTGCAGATTTAAATTAAGGACATCCCAAGTTATCATTTGCAATGTATCCCTTATTTTTACTCCTACCATTTCGTGAGTTATGACAAAACTCCAGAAGCCTTACTTTGCGTTTTATATTATATGAATAAATTATCATTTTTTGCATAGGTTGAAAAGCTGTGGCGCGAAAACTAAAAGTCGCACAGCCAAGTTCTTTGCAGATTTAAATTAAGGACATCCCAAGTTATCATTTGCAATGTATCCCTTATTTTTACTCCTACCATTTCGTGAGTTATGACAAAACTCCAGAAGCCTTACTTTGCGTTTTATATTATATGAATAAATTATCATTTTTTGCATAGGTTGAAAAGCTGTGGCGCGAAAACTAAAAGTCGCACAGCCAAGTTCTTTGCAGATTTAAATTAAGGACATCCCAAGTTATCATTTGCAATGTATCCCTTATTTTTACTCCTACCATTTCGTGAGTTATGACAAAACTCCAGAAGCCTTACTTTGCGTTTTATATTATATGAATAAATTATCATTTTTTGCATAGGTTGAAAAGCTGTGGCGCGAAAACTAAAAGTCGCACAGCCAAGTTCTTTGCAGATTTAAATTAAGGACATCCCAAGTTATCATTTGCAATGTATCCCTTATTTTTACTCCTACCATTTCGTGAGTTATGACAAAACTCCAGAAGCCTTACTTTGCGTTTTATATTATATGAATAAATTATCATTTTTTGCATAGGTTGAAAAGCTGTGGCGCAAAAACTAAAAGTCGCACAGCCAAGTTCTTTGCAGATTTAAATTAAGGACATCCCAAGTTATCATTTGCAATGTATCCCTTATTTTTACTCCTACCATTTCGTGAGTTATGACAAAACTCCAGAAGCCTTACTTTGCGTTTTATATTATATGAATAAATTATCATTTTTTGCATAGGTTGAAAAGCTGTGGCGCGAAAACTAAAAGTCGCACAGCCAAGTTCTTTGCAGATTTAAATTAAGGACATCCCAAGTTATCATTTGCAATGTATCCCTTATTTTTACTCCTACCATTTCGTGAGTTATGACAAAACTCCAGAAGCCTTACTTTGCGTTTTATATTATATGAATAAATTATCATTTTTTGCATAGGTTGAAAAGCTGTGGCGCGAAAACTAAAAGTCGCACAGCCAAGTTCTTTGCAGATTTAAATTAAGGACATCCCAAGTTATCATTTGCAATGTATCCCTTATTTTTACTCCTACCATTTCGTGAGTTATGACAAAACTCCAGAAGCCTTACTTTGCGTTTTATATTATATGAATAAATTATCATTTTTTGCATAGGTTGAAAAGCTGTGGCGCGAAAACTAAAAGTCGCACAGCCAAGTTCTTTGCAGATTTAAATTAAGGACATCCCAAGTTATCATTTGCAATGTATCCCTTATTTTTACTCTTACCATTTCGTGAGTTATGACAAAACTCCAGAAGCCTTACTTTGCGTTTTATATTATATGAATAAATTATCATTTTTTGCATAGGTTGAAAAGCTGTGGCGCGAAAACTAAAAGTCGCACAGCCAAGTTCTTTGCAGATTTAAATTAAGGACATCCCAAGTTATCATTTGCAATGTATCCCTTATTTTTACTCCTACCATTTCGTGAGTTATGACAAAACTCCTGAAGCCTTACTTTGTGTTTTATATTATATGAATAAAATATCATTTTTTGCATAGGTTGAAAAGCTGTGGCGCGAAAACTAAAAGTCGCACAGCCAAGTTCTTTGCAGATTTAAATTAAGGACATCCCAAGTTATCATTTGCAATGTATCCCTTATTCTTACTCCTACCATTTCGTGAGTTATGACAAAACTCCAGAAGCCTTACTTTGCGTTTTATATTATATGAATAAATTATCATTTTTTGCATAGGTTGAAAAGCTGTGGCGCGAAAACTAAAAGTCGCACAGCCAAGTTCTTTGCAGATTTAAATTAAGGACATCCCAAGTTATCATTTGCAATGTATCCCTTATTTTTACTCCTACCATTTCGTGAGTTATGACAAAACTCCAGAAGCCTTACTTTGCGTTTTATATTATATGAATAAATTATCATTTTTTGCATAGGTTGAAAAGCTGTGGCGCGAAAACTAAAAGTCGCACAGCCAAGTTCTTTGCAGATTTAAATTAAGGACATCCCAAGTTATCATTTGCAATGTATCCCTTATTTTTACTCCTACCATTTCGTGAGTTATGACAAAACTCCAGAAGCCTTACTTTGCGTTTTATATTATATGAATAAATTATCATTTTTTGCATAGGTTGAAAAGCTGTGGCGCGAAAACTAAAAGTCGCACAGCCAAGTTCTTTGCAGATTTAAATTAAGGACATCCCAAGTTATCATTTGCAATGTATCCCTTATTTTTACTCCTACCATTTCGTGAGTTATGACAAAACTCCAGAAGCCTTACTTTGCGTTTTATATTATATGAATAAATTATCATTTTTTGCATAGGTTGAAAAGCTGTGGCGCGAAAACTAAAAGTCGCACAGCCAAGTTCTTTGCAGATTTAAATTAAGGACATCCCAAGTTATCATTTGCAATGTATCCCTTATTTTTACTCCTACCATTTCGTGAGTTATGACAAAACTCCAGAAGCCTTACTTTGCGTTTTATATTATATGAATAAATTATCATTTTTTGCATAGGTTGAAAAGCTGTGGCGCGAAAACTAAAAGTCGCACAGCCAAGTTCTTTGCAGATTTAAATTAAGGACATCCCAAGTTATCATTTGCAATGTATCCCTTATTTTTACTCCTACCATTTCGTGAGTTATGACAAAACTCCAGAAGCCTTACTTTGCGTTTTATATTATATGAATAAATTATCATTTTTTGCATAGGTTGAAAAGCTGTGGCGCGAAAACTAAAAGTCGCACAGCCAAGTTCTTTGCAGATTTAAATTAAGGACATCCCAAGTTATCATTTGCAATGTATCCCTTATTTTTACTCCTACCATTTCGTGAGTTATGACAAAACTCCAGAAGCCTTACTTTGCGTTTTATATTATATGAATAAATTATCATTTTTTGCATAGGTTGAAAAGCTGTGGCGCGAAAACTAAAAGTCGCACAGCCAAGTTCTTTGCAGATTTAAATTAAGGACATCCCAAGTTATCATTTGCAATGTATCCCTTATTTTTACTCCTACCATTTCGTGAGTTATGACAAAACTCCAGAAGCCTTACTTTGCGTTTTATATTATATGAATAAATTATCATTTTTTGCATAGGTTGAAAAGCTGTGGCGCGAAAACTAAAAGTCGCACAGCCAAGTTCTTTGCAGATTTAAATTAAGGACATCCCAAGTTATCATTTGCAATGTATCCCTTATTTTTACTCCTACCATTTCGTGAGTTATGACAAAACTCCAGAAGCCTTACTTTGCGTTTTATATTATATGAATAAATTATCATTTTTTGCATAGGTTGAAAAGCTGTGGCGCGAAAACTAAAAGTCGCACAGCCAAGTTCTTTGCAGATTTAAATTAAGGACATCCCAAGTTATCATTTGCAATGTATCCCTTATTTTTACTCCTACCATTTCGTGAGTTATGACAAAACTCCAGAAGCCTTACTTTGCGTTTTATATTATATGAATAAATTATCATTTTTTGCATAGGTTGAAAAGCTGTGGCGCGAAAACTAAAAGTCGCACAGCCAAGTTCTTTGCAGATTTAAATTAAGGACATCCCAAGTTATCATTTGCAATGTATCCCTTATTTTTACTCCTACCATTTCGTGAGTTATGACAAAACTCCAGAAGCCTTACTTTGCGTTTTATATTATATGAATAAATTATCATTTTTTGCATAGGTTGAAAAGCTGTGGCGCGAAAACTAAAAGTCGCACAGCCAAGTTCTTTGCAGATTTAAATTAAGGACATCCCAAGTTATCATTTGCAATGTATCCCTTATTTTTACTCCTACCATTTCGTGAGTTATGACAAAACTCCAGAAGCCTTACTTTGCGTTTTATATTATATGAATAAATTATCATTTTTTGCATAGGTTGAAAAGCTGTGGCGCAAAAACTAAAAGTCGCACAGCCAAGTTCTTTGCAGATTTAAATTAAGGACATCCCAAGTTATCATTTGCAATGTATCCCTTATTTTTACTCCTACCATTTCGTGAGTTATGACAAAACTCCAGAAGCCTTACTTTGCGTTTTATATTATATGAATAAATTATCATTTTTTGCATAGGTTGAAAAGCTGTGGCGCGAAAACTAAAAGTCGCACAGCCAAGTTCTTTGCAGATTTAAATTAAGGACATCCCAAGTTATCATTTGCAATGTATCCCTTATTTTTACTCCTACCATTTCGTGAGTTATGACAAAACTCCAGAAGCCTTACTTTGCGTTTTATATTATATGAATAAATTATCATTTTTTGCATAGGTTGAAAAGCTGTGGCGCGAAAACTAAAAGTCGCACAGCCAAGTTCTTTGCAGATTTAAATTAAGGACATCCCAAGTTATCATTTGCAATGTATCCCTTATTTTTACTCTTACCATTTCGTGAGTTATGACAAAACTCCAGAAGCCTTACTTTGCGTTTTATATTATATGAATAAATTATCATTTTTTGCATAGGTTGAAAAGCTGTGGCGCGAAAACTAAAAGTCGCACAGCCAAGTTCTTTGCAGATTTAAATTAAGGACATCCCAAGTTATCATTTGCAATGTATCCCTTATTTTTACTCCTACCATTTCGTGAGTTATGACAAAACTCCAGAAGCCTTACTTTGCGTTTTATATTATATGAATAAATTATCATTTTTTGCATAGGTTGAAAAGCTGTGGCGCGAAAACTAAAAGTCGCACAGCCAAGTTCTTTGCAGATTTAAATTAAGGACATCCCAAGTTATCATTTGCAATGTATCCCTTATTTTTACTCCTACCATTTCGTGAGTTATGACAAAACTCCAGAAGCCTTACTTTGCGTTTTATATTATATGAATAAATTATCATTTTTTGCATAGGTTGAAAAGCTGTGGCGCGAAAACTAAAAGTCGCACAGCCAAGTTCTTTGCAGATTTAAATTAAGGACATCCCAAGTTATCATTTGCAATGTATCCCTTATTTTTACTCCTACCATTTCGTGAGTTATGACAAAACTCCAGAAGCCTTACTTTGCGTTTTATATTATATGAATAAATTATCATTTTTTGCATAGGTTGAAAAGCTGTGGCGCGAAAACTAAAAGTCGCACAGCCAAGTTCTTTGCAGATTTAAATTAAGGACATCCCAAGTTATCATTTGCAATGTATCCCTTATTTTTACTCCTACCATTTCGTGAGTTATGACAAAACTCCAGAAGCCTTACTTTGCGTTTTATATTATATGAATAAATTATCATTTTTTGCATAGGTTGAAAAGCTGTGGCGCAAAAACTAAAAGTCGCACAGCCAAGTTCTTTGCAGATTTAAATTAAGGACATCCCAAGTTATCATTTGCAATGTATCCCTTATTTTTACTCCTACCATTTCGTGAGTTATGACAAAACTCCAGAAGCCTTACTTTGCGTTTTATATTATATGAATAAATTATCATTTTTTGCATAGGTTGAAAAGCTGTGGCGCAAAAACTAAAAGTCGCACAGCCAAGTTCTTTGCAGATTTAAATTAAGGACATCCCAAGTTATCATTTGCAATGTATCCCTTATTTTTACTCCTACCATTTCGTGAGTTATGACAAAACTCCAGAAGCCTTACTTTGCGTTTTATATTATATGAATAAATTATCATTTTTTGCATAGGTTGAAAAGCTGTGGCGCGAAAACTAAAAGTCGCACAGCCAAGTTCTTTGCAGATTTAAATTAAGGACATCCCAAGTTATCATTTGTAATGTATCCCTTATTTTTACTCCTACCATTTCGTGAGTTATGACAAAACTCCAGAAGCCTTACTTTGCGTTTTATATTATATGAATAAATTATCATTTTTTGCATAGGTTGAAAAGCTGTGGCGCGAAAACTAAAAGTCGCACAGCCAAGTTCTTTGCAGATTTAAATTAAGGACATCCCAAGTTATCATTTGCAATGTATCCCTTATTTTTACTCCTACCATTTCGTGAGTTATGACAAAACTCCAGAAGCCTTACTTTGCGTTTTATATTATATGAATAAATTATCATTTTTTGCATAGGTTGAAAAGCTGTGGCGCGAAAACTAAAAGTCGCACAGCCAAGTTCTTTGCAGATTTAAATTAAGGACATCCCAAGTTATCATTTGCAATGTATCCCTTATTTTTACTCCTACCATTTCGTGAGTTATGACAAAACTCCAGAAGCCTTACTTTGCGTTTTATATTATATGAATAAATTATCATTTTTTGCATAGGTTGAAAAGCTGTGGCGCGAAAACTAAAAGTCGCACAGCCAAGTTCTTTGCAGATTTAAATTAAGGACATCCCAAGTTATCATTTGCAATGTATCCCTTATTTTTACTCCTACCATTTCGTGAGTTATGACAAAACTCCAGAAGCCTTACTTTGCGTTTTATATTATATGAATAAATTATCATTTTTTGCATAGGTTGAAAAGCTGTGGCGCGAAAACTAAAAGTCGCACAGCCAAGTTCTTTGCAGATTTAAATTAAGGACATCCCAAGTTATCATTTGCAATGTATCCCTTATTTTTACTCCTACCATTTCGTGAGTTATGACAAAACTCCAGAAGCCTTACTTTGCGTTTTATATTATATGAATAAATTATCATTTTTTGCATAGGTTGAAAAGCTGTGGCGCGAAAACTAAAAGTCGCACAGCCAAGTTCTTTGCAGATTTAAATTAAGGACATCCCAAGTTATCATTTGCAATGTATCCCTTATTTTTACTCCTACCATTTCGTGAGTTATGACAAAACTCCAGAAGCCTTACTTTGCGTTTTATATTATATGAATAAATTATCATTTTTTGCATAGGTTGAAAAGCTGTGGCGCAAAAACTAAAAGTCGCACAGCCAAGTTCTTTGCAGATTTAAATTAAGGACATCCCAAGTTATCATTTGCAATGTATCCCTTATTTTTACTCCTACCATTTCGTGAGTTATGACAAAACTCCAGAAGCCTTACTTTGCGTTTTATATTATATGAATAAATTATCATTTTTTGCATAGGTTGAAAAGCTGTGGCGCAAAAACTAAAAGTCGCACAGCCAAGTTCTTTGCAGATTTAAATTAAGGACATCCCAAGTTATCATTTGCAATGTATCCCTTATTTTTACTCCTACCATTTCGTGAGTTATGACAAAACTCCAGAAGCCTTACTTTGCGTTTTATATTATATGAATAAATTATCATTTTTTGCATAGGTTGAAAAGCTGTGGCGCGAAAACTAAAAGTCGCACAGCCAAGTTCTTTGCAGATTTAAATTAAGGACATCCCAAGTTATCATTTGTAATGTATCCCTTATTTTTACTCCTACCATTTCGTGAGTTATGACAAAACTCCAGAAGCCTTACTTTGCGTTTTATATTATATGAATAAATTATCATTTTTTGCATAGGTTGAAAAGCTGTGGCGCGAAAACTAAAAGTCGCACAGCCAAGTTCTTTGCAGATTTAAATTAAGGACATCCCAAGTTATCATTTGCAATGTATCCCTTATTTTTACTCCTACCATTTCGTGAGTTATGACAAAACTCCAGAAGCCTTACTTTGCGTTTTATATTATATGAATAAATTATCATTTTTTGCATAGGTTGAAAAGCTGTGGCGCGAAAACTAAAAGTCGCACAGCCAAGTTCTTTGCAGATTTAAATTAAGGACATCCCAAGTTATCATTTGCAATGTATCCCTTATTTTTACTCCTACCATTTCGTGAGTTATGACAAAACTCCAGAAGCCTTACTTTGCGTTTTATATTATATGAATAAATTATCATTTTTTGCATAGGTTGAAAAGCTGTGGCGCAAAAACTAAAAGTCGCACAGCCAAGTTCTTTGCAGATTTAAATTAAGGACATCCCAAGTTATCATTTGCAATGTATCCCTTATTTTTACTCCTACCATTTCGTGAGTTATGACAAAACTTCAGAAGCCTTACTTTGCGTTTTATATTATATGAATAAATTATCATTTTTTGCATAGGTTGAAAAGCTGTGGCGCGAAAACTAAAAGTCGCACAGCCAAGTTCTTTGCAGATTTAAATTAAGGACATCCCAAGTTATCATTTGCAATGTATCCCTTATTTTTACTCCTACCATTTCGTGAGTTATGACAAAACTCCAGAAGCCTTACTTTGCGTTTTATATTATATGAATAAATTATCATTTTTTGCATAGGTTGAAAAGCTGTGGCGCGAAAACTAAAAGTCGCACAGCCAAGTTCTTTGCAGATTTAAATTAAGGACATCCCAAGTTATCATTTGCAATGTATCCCTTATTTTTACTCCTACCATTTCGTGAGTTATGACAAAACTCCAGAAGCCTTACTTTGCGTTTTATATTATATGAATAAATTATCATTTTTTGCATAGGTTGAAAAGCTGTGGCGCGAAAACTAAAAGTCGCACAGCCAAGTTCTTTGCAGATTTAAATTAAGGACATCCCAAGTTATCATTTGCAATGTATCCCTTATTTTTACTCTTACCATTTCGTGAGTTATGACAAAACTCCAGAAGCCTTACTTTGCGTTTTATATTATATGAATAAATTATCATTTTTTGCATAGGTTGAAAAGCTGTGGCGCGAAAACTAAAAGTCGCACAGCCAAGTTCTTTGCAGATTTAAATTAAGGACATCCCAAGTTATCATTTGCAATGTATCCCTTATTTTTACTCCTACCATTTCGTGAGTTATGACAAAACTCCAGAAGCCTTACTTTGTGTTTTATATTATATGAATAAATTATCATTTTTTGCATAGGTTGAAAAGCTGTGGCGCGAAAACTAAAAGTCGCACAGCCAAGTTCTTTGCAGATTTAAATTAAGGACATCCCAAGTTATCATTTGCAATGTATCCCTTATTTTTACTCCTACCATTTCGTGAGTTATGACAAAACTCCAGAAGCCTTACTTTGCGTTTTATATTATATGAATAAATTATCATTTTTTGCATAGGTTGAAAAGCTGTGGCGCGAAAACTAAAAGTCGCACAGCCAAGTTCTTTGCAGATTTAAATTAAGGACATCCCAAGTTATCATTTGCAATGTATCCCTTATTTTTACTCCTACCATTTCGTGAGTTATGACAAAACTCCAGAAGCCTTACTTTGCGTTTTATATTATATGAATAAATTATCATTTTTTGCATAGGTTGAAAAGCTGTGGCGCGAAAACTAAAAGTCGCACAGCCAAGTTCTTTGCAGATTTAAATTAAGGACATCCCAAGTTATCATTTGCAATGTATCCCTTATTTTTACTCCTACCATTTCGTGAGTTATGACAAAACTCCAGAAGCCTTACTTTGCGTTTTATATTATATGAATAAATTATCATTTTTTGCATAGGTTGAAAAGCTGTGGCGCGAAAACTAAAAGTCGCACAGCCAAGTTCTTTGCAGATTTAAATTAAGGACATCCCAAGTTATCATTTGCAATGTATCCCTTATTTTTACTCCTACCATTTCGTGAGTTATGACAAAACTCCAGAAGCCTTACTTTGCGTTTTATATTATATGAATAAATTATCATTTTTTGCATAGGTTGAAAAGCTGTGGCGCGAAAACTAAAAGTCGCACAGCTAAGTTCTTTGCAGATTTAAATTAAGGACATCCCAAGTTATCATTTGCAATGTATCCCTTATTTTTACTCCTACCATTTCGTGAGTTATGACAAAACTCCAGAAGCCTTACTTTGCGTTTTATATTATATGAATAAATTATCATTTTTTGCATAGGTTGAAAAGCTGTGGCGCGAAAACTAAAAGTCGCACAGCCAAGTTCTTTGCAGATTTAAATTAAGGACATCCCAAGTTATCATTTGCAATGTATCCCTTATTTTTACTCCTACCATTTCGTGAGTTATGACAAAACTCCAGAAGCCTTACTTTGCGTTTTATATTATATGAATAAATTATCATTTTTTGCATAGGTTGAAAAGCTGTGGCGCGAAAACTAAAAGTCGCACAGCCAAGTTCTTTGCAGATTTAAATTAAGGACATCCCAAGTTATCATTTGCAATGTATCCCTTATTTTTACTCCTACCATTTCGTGAGTTATGACAAAACTCCAGAAGCCTTACTTTGCGTTTTATATTATATGAATAAATTATCATTTTTTGCATAGGTTGAAAAGCTGTGGCGCAAAAACTAAAAGTCGCACAGCCAAGTTCTTTGCAGATTTAAATTAAGGACATCCCAAGTTATCATTTGCAATGTATCCCTTATTTTTACTCCTACCATTTCGTGAGTTATGACAAAACTCCAGAAGCCTTACTTTGCGTTTTATATTATATGAATAAATTATCATTTTTTGCATAGGTTGAAAAGCTGTGGCGCGAAAACTAAAAGTCGCACAGCCAAGTTCTTTGCAGATTTAAATTAAGGACATCCCAAGTTATCATTTGCAATGTATCCCTTATTTTTACTCCTACCATTTCGTGAGTTATGACAAAACTCCAGAAGCCTTACTTTGCGTTTTATATTATATGAATAAATTATCATTTTTTGCATAGGTTGAAAAGCTGTGGCGCGAAAACTAAAAGTCGCACAGCCAAGTTCTTTGCAGATTTAAATTAAGGACACCCCAAGTTATCATTTGCAATGTATCCCTTATTTTTACTCCTACCATTTCGTGAGTTATGACAAAACTCCAGAAGCCTTACTTTGCGTTTTATATTATATGAATAAATTATCATTTTTTGCATAGGTTGAAAAGCTGTGGCGCGAAAACTAAAAGTCGCACAGCCAAGTTCTTTGCAGATTTAAATTAAGGACATCCCAAGTTATCATTTGCAATGTATCCCTTATTTTTACTCCTACCATTTCGTGAGTTATGACAAAACTCCAGAAGCCTTACTTTGCGTTTTATATTATATGAATAAATTATCATTTTTTGCATAGGTTGAAAAGCTGTGGCGCGAAAACTAAAAGTCGCACAGCCAAGTTCTTTGCAGATTTAAATTAAGGACATCCCAAGTTATCATTTGCAATGTATCCCTTATTTTTACTCCTACCATTTCGTGAGTTATGACAAAACTCCAGAAGCCTTACTTTGCGTTTTATATTATATGAATAAATTATCATTTTTTGCATAGGTTGAAAAGCTGTGGCGCGAAAACTAAAAGTCGCACAGCCAAGTTCTTTGCAGATTTAAATTAAGGACATCCCAAGTTATCATTTGCAATGTATCCCTTATTTTTACTCTTACCATTTCGTGAGTTATGACAAAACTCCAGAAGCCTTACTTTGCGTTTTATATTATATGAATAAATTATCATTTTTTGCATAGGTTGAAAAGCTGTGGCGCGAAAACTAAAAGTCGCACAGCCAAGTTCTTTGCAGATTTAAATTAAGGACATCCCAAGTTATCATTTGCAATGTATCCCTTATTTTTACTCCTACCATTTCGTGAGTTATGACAAAACTCCAGAAGCCTTACTTTGTGTTTTATATTATATGAATAAATTATCATTTTTTGCATAGGTTGAAAAGCTGTGGCGCGAAAACTAAAAGTCGCACAGCCAAGTTCTTTGCAGATTTAAATTAAGGACAGCCCAAGTTATCATTTGCAATGTATCCCTTATTTTTACTCCTACCATTTCGTGAGTTATGACAAAACTCCAGAAGCCTTACTTTGCGTTTTATATTATATGAATAAATTATCATTTTTTGCATAGGTTGAAAAGCTGTGGCGCGAAAACTAAAAGTCGCACAGCCAAGTTCTTTGCAGATTTAAATTAAGGACATCCCAAGTTATCATTTGCAATGTATCCCTTATTTTTACTCCTACCATTTCGTGAGTTATGACAAAACTCCAGAAGCCTTACTTTGCGTTTTATATTATATGAATAAATTATCATTTTTTGCATAGGTTGAAAAGCTGTGGCGCGAAAACTAAAAGTCGCACAGCCAAGTTCTTTGCAGATTTAAATTAAGGACATCCCAAGTTATCATTTGCAATGTATCCCTTATTTTTACTCCTACCATTTCGTGAGTTATGACAAAACTCCAGAAGCCTTACTTTGCGTTTTATATTATATGAATAAATTATCATTTTTTGCATAGGTTGAAAAGCTGTGGCGCGAAAACTAAAAGTCGCACAGCCAAGTTCTTTGCAGATTTAAATTAAGGACATCCCAAGTTATCATTTGCAATGTATCCCTTATTTTTACTCCTACCATTTCGTGAGTTATGACAAAACTCCAGAAGCCTTACTTTGCGTTTTATATTATATGAATAAATTATCATTTTTTGCATAGGTTGAAAAGCTGTGGCGCGAAAACTAAAAGTCGCACAGCTAAGTTCTTTGCAGATTTAAATTAAGGACATCCCAAGTTATCATTTGCAATGTATCCCTTATTTTTACTCCTACCATTTCGTGAGTTATGACAAAACTCCAGAAGCCTTACTTTGCGTTTTATATTATATGAATAAATTATCATTTTTTGCATAGGTTGAAAAGCTGTGGCGCGAAAACTAAAAGTCGCACAGCCAAGTTCTTTGCAGATTTAAATTAAGGACATCCCAAGTTATCATTTGCAATGTATCCCTTATTTTTACTCCTACCATTTCGTGAGTTATGACAAAACTCCAGAAGCCTTACTTTGCGTTTTATATTATATGAATAAATTATCATTTTTTGCATAGGTTGAAAAGCTGTGGCGCGAAAACTAAAAGTCGCACAGCCAAGTTCTTTGCAGATTTAAATTAAGGACATCCCAAGTTATCATTTGCAATGTATCCCTTATTTTTACTCCTACCATTTCGTGAGTTATGACAAAACTCCAGAAGCCTTACTTTGCGTTTTATATTATATGAATAAATTATCATTTTTTGCATAGGTTGAAAAGCTGTGGCGCAAAAACTAAAAGTCGCACAGCCAAGTTCTTTGCAGATTTAAATTAAGGACATCCCAAGTTATCATTTGCAATGTATCCCTTATTTTTACTCCTACCATTTCGTGAGTTATGACAAAACTCCAGAAGCCTTACTTTGCGTTTTATATTATATGAATAAATTATCATTTTTTGCATAGGTTGAAAAGCTGTGGCGCGAAAACTAAAAGTCGCACAGCCAAGTTCTTTGCAGATTTAAATTAAGGACATCCCAAGTTATCATTTGCAATGTATCCCTTATTTTTACTCCTACCATTTCGTGAGTTATGACAAAACTCCAGAAGCCTTACTTTGCGTTTTATATTATATGAATAAATTATCATTTTTTGCATAGGTTGAAAAGCTGTGGCGCGAAAACTAAAAGTCGCACAGCCAAGTTCTTTGCAGATTTAAATTAAGGACACCCCAAGTTATCATTTGCAATGTATCCCTTATTTTTACTCCTACCATTTCGTGAGTTATGACAAAACTCCAGAAGCCTTACTTTGCGTTTTATATTATATGAATAAATTATCATTTTTTGCATAGGTTGAAAAGCTGTGGCGCGAAAACTAAAAGTCGCACAGCCAAGTTCTTTGCAGATTTAAATTAAGGACATCCCAAGTTATCATTTGCAATGTATTCCTTATTTTTACTCCTACCATTTCGTGAGTTATGACAAAACTCCAGAAGCCTTACTTTGCGTTTTATATTATATGAATAAATTATCATTTTTTGCATAGGTTGAAAAGCTGTGGCGCGAAAACTAAAAGTCGCACAGCCAAGTTCTTTGCAGATTTAAATTAAGGACATCCCAAGTTATCATTTGCAATGTATCCCTTATTTTTACTCCTACCATTTCGTGAGTTATGACAAAACTCCAGAAGCCTTACTTTGCGTTTTATATTATATGAATAAATTATCATTTTTTGCATAGGTTGAAAAGCTGTGGCGCGAAAACTAAAAGTCGCACAGCCAAGTTCTTTGCAGATTTAAATTAAGGACATCCCAAGTTATCATTTGCAATGTATCCCTTATTTTTACTCCTACCATTTCGTGAGTTATGACAAAACTCCAGAAGCCTTACTTTGCGTTTTATATTATATGAATAAATTATCATTTTTTGCATAGGTTGAAAAGCTGTGGCGCAAAAACTAAAAGTCGCACAGCCAAGTTCTTTGCAGATTTAAATTAAGGACATCCCAAGTTATCA
The DNA here is from genome assembly GCA_932526495.1 of Bombylius major. Taxonomy (NCBI): domain Eukaryota; kingdom Metazoa; phylum Arthropoda; class Insecta; order Diptera; family Bombyliidae; genus Bombylius; species Bombylius major. The sequence continues at coordinate 47,275 of CAKOBA010000011.1, forward strand.
TTTGCAATGTATCCCTTATTTTTACTCCTACCATTTCGTGAGTTATGACAAAACTCCAGAAGCCTTACTTTGCGTTTTATATTATATGAATAAATTATCATTTTTTGCATAGGTTGAAAAGCTGTGGCGCGAAAACTAAAAGTCGCACAGCCAAGTTCTTTGCAGATTTAAATTAAGGACATCCCAAGTTATCATTTGCAATGTATCCCTTATTTTTACTCCTACCATTTCGTGAGTTATGACAAAACTCCAGAAGCCTTACTTTGCGTTTTATATTATATGAATAAATTATCATTTTTTGCATAGGTTGAAAAGCTGTGGCGCGAAAACTAAAAGTCGCACAGCCAAGTTCTTTGCAGATTTAAATTAAGGACATCCCAAGTTATCATTTGCAATGTATCCCTTATTTTTACTCCTACCATTTCGTGAGTTATGACAAAACTCCAGAAGCCTTACTTTGCGTTTTATATTATATGAATAAATTATCATTTTTTGCATAGGTTGAAAAGCTGTGGCGCGAAAACTAAAAGTCGCACAGCCAAGTTCTTTGCAGATTTAAATTAAGGACATCCCAAGTTATCATTTGCAATGTATCCCTTATTTTTACTCCTACCATTTCGTGAGTTATGACAAAACTCCAGAAGCCTTACTTTGCGTTTTATATTATATGAATAAATTATCATTTTTTGCATAGGTTGAAAAGCTGTGGCGCGAAAACTAAAAGTCGCACAGCCAAGTTCTTTGCAGATTTAAATTAAGGACATCCCAAGTTATCATTTGCAATGTATCCCTTATTTTTACTCCTACCATTTCGTGAGTTATGACAAAACTCCAGAAGCCTTACTTTGCGTTTTATATTATATGAATAAATTATCATTTTTTGCATAGGTTGAAAAGCTGTGGCGCGAAAACTAAAAGTCGCACAGCCAAGTTCTTTGCAGATTTAAATTAAGGACATCCCAAGTTATCATTTGCAATGTATTCCTTATTTTTACTCCTACCATTTCGTGAGTTATGACAAAACTCCAGAAGCCTTACTTTGCGTTTTATATTATATGAATAAATTATCATTTTTTGCATAGGTTGAAAAGCTGTGGCGCAAAAACTAAAAGTCGCACAGCCAAGTTCTTTGCAGATTTAAATTAAGGACATCCCAAGTTATCATTTGCAATGTATCCCTTATTTTTACTCCTACCATTTCGTGAGTTATGACAAAACTTCAGAAGCCTTACTTTGCGTTTTATATTATATGAATAAATTATCATTTTTTGCATAGGTTGAAAAGCTGTGGCGCGAAAACTAAAAGTCGCACAGCCAAGTTCTTTGCAGATTTAAATTAAGGACATCCCAAGTTATCATTTGCAATGTATCCCTTATTTTTACTCTTACCATTTCGTGAGTTATGACAAAACTCCAGAAGCCTTACTTTGCGTTTTATATTATATGAATAAATTATCATTTTTTGCATAGGTTGAAAAGCTGTGGCGCAAAAACTAAAAGTCGCACAGCCAAGTTCTTTGCAGATTTAAATTAAGGACATCCCAAGTTATCATTTGCAATGTATCCCTTATTTTTACTCCTACCATTTCGTGAGTTATGACAAAACTCCAGAAGCCTTACTTTGCGTTTTATATTATATGAATAAATTATCATTTTTTGCATAGGTTGAAAAGCTGTGGCGCAAAAACTAAAAGTCGCACAGCCAAGTTCTTTGCAGATTTAAATTAAGGACATCCCAAGTTATCATTTGCAATGTATCCCTTATTTTTACTCCTACCATTTCGTGAGTTATGACAAAACTCCAGAAGCCTTACTTTGCGTTTTATATTATATGAATAAATTATCATTTTTTGCATAGGTTGAAAAGCTGTGGCGCGAAAACTAAAAGTCGCACAGCCAAGTTCTTTGCAGATTTAAATTAAGGACATCCCAAGTTATCATTTGCAATGTATTCCTTATTTTTACTCCTACCATTTCGTGAGTTATGACAAAACTCCAGAAGCCTTACTTTGCGTTTTATATTATATGAATAAATTATCATTTTTTGCATAGGTTGAAAAGCTGTGGCGCGAAAACTAAAAGTCGCACAGCCAAGTTCTTTGCAGATTTAAATTAAGGACATCCCAAGTTATCATTTGCAATGTATCCCTTATTTTTACTCCTACCATTTCGTGAGTTATGACAAAACTCCAGAAGCCTTACTTTGCGTTTTATATTATATGAATAAATTATCATTTTTTGCATAGGTTGAAAAGCTGTGGCGCGAAAACTAAAAGTCGCACAGCCAAGTTCTTTGCAGATTTAAATTAAGGACATCCCAAGTTATCATTTGCAATGTATCCCTTATTTTTACTCCTACCATTTCGTGAGTTATGACAAAACTCCAGAAGCCTTACTTTGCGTTTTATATTATATGAATAAATTATCATTTTTTGCATAGGTTGAAAAGCTGTGGCGCGAAAACTAAAAGTCGCACAGCCAAGTTCTTTGCAGATTTAAATTAAGGACATCCCAAGTTATCATTTGCAATGTATCCCTTATTTTTACTCCTACCATTTCGTGAGTTATGACAAAACTCCAGAAGCCTTACTTTGCGTTTTATATTATATGAATAAATTATCATTTTTTGCATAGGTTGAAAAGCTGTGGCGCGAAAACTAAAAGTCGCACAGCCAAGTTCTTTGCAGATTTAAATTAAGGACATCCCAAGTTATCATTTGCAATGTATCCCTTATTTTTACTCCTACCATTTCGTGAGTTATGACAAAACTCCAGAAGCCTTACTTTGCGTTTTATATTATATGAATAAATTATCATTTTTTGCATAGGTTGAAAAGCTGTGGCGCGAAAACTAAAAGTCGCACAGCCAAGTTCTTTGCAGATTTAAATTAAGGACATCCCAAGTTATCATTTGCAATGTATCCCTTATTTTTACTCCTACCATTTCGTGAGTTATGACAAAACTCCAGAAGCCTTACTTTGCGGTTTATATTATATGAATAAATTATCATTTTTTGCATAGGTTGAAAAGCTGTGGCGCGAAAACTAAAAGTCGCACAGCCAAGTTCTTTGCAGATTTAAATTAAAGACATCCCAAGTTATCATTTGCAATGTATCCCTTATTTTTACTCCTACCATTTCGTGAGTTATGACAAAACTCCAGAAGCCTTACTTTGCGTTTTATATTATATGAATAAATTATCATTTTTTGCATAGGTTGAAAAGCTGTGGCGCGAAAACTAAAAGTCGCACAGCCAAGTTCTTTGCAGATTTAAATTAAGGACATCCCAAGTTATCATTTGCAATGTATCCCTTATTTTTACTCCTACCATTTCGTGAGTTATGACAAAACTCCAGAAGCCTTACTTTGCGTTTTATATTATATGAATAAATTATCATTTTTTGCATAGGTTGAAAAGCTGTGGCGCGAAAACTAAAAGTCGCACAGCCAAGTTCTTTGCAGATTTAAATTAAGGACATCCCAAGTTATCATTTGCAATGTATCCCTTATTTTTACTCCTACCATTTCGTGAGTTATGACAAAACTCCAGAAGCCTTACTTTGCGTTTTATATTATATGAATAAATTATCATTTTTTGCATAGGTTGAAAAGCTGTGGCGCAAAAACTAAAAGTCGCACAGCCAAGTTCTTTGCAGATTTAAATTAAGGACATCCCAAGTTATCATTTGCAATGTATCCCTTATTTTTACTCCTACCATTTCGTGAGTTATGACAAAACTCCAGAAGCCTTACTTTGCGTTTTATATTATATGAATAAATTATCATTTTTTGCATAGGTTGAAAAGCTGTGGCGCGAAAACTAAAAGTCGCACAGCCAAGTTCTTTGCAGATTTAAATTAAGGACATCCCAAGTTATCATTTGCAATGTATCCCTTATTTTTACTCCTACCATTTCGTGAGTTATGACAAAACTCCAGAAGCCTTACTTTGCGTTTTATATTATATGAATAAATTATCATTTTTTGCATAGGTTGAAAAGCTGTGGCGCAAAAACTAAAAGTCGCACAGCCAAGTTCTTTGCAGATTTAAATTAAGGACATCCCAAGTTATCATTTGCAATGTATCCCTTATTTTTACTCCTACCATTTCGTGAGTTATGACAAAACTCCAGAAGCCTTACTTTGTGTTTTATATTATATGAATAAATTATCATTTTTTGCATAGGTTGAAAAGCTGTGGCGCGAAAACTAAAAGTCGCACAGCCAAGTTCTTTGCAGATTTAAATTAAGGACATCCCAAGTTATCATTTGCAATGTATCCCTTATTTTTACTCCTACCATTTCGTGAGTTATGACAAAACTCCAGAAGCCTTACTTTGCGTTTTATATTATATGAATAAATTATCATTTTTTGCATAGGTTGAAAAGCTGTGGCGCGAAAACTAAAAGTCGCACAGCCAAGTTCTTTGCAGATTTAAATTAAGGACATCCCAAGTTATCATTTGCAATGTATCCCTTATTTTTACTCCTACCATTTCGTGAGTTATGACAAAACTCCAGAAGCCTTACTTTGCGTTTTATATTATATGAATAAATTATCATTTTTTGCATAGGTTGAAAAGCTGTGGCGCGAAAACTAAAAGTCGCACAGCCAAGTTCTTTGCAGATTTAAATTAAGGACATCCCAAGTTATCATTTGCAATGTATCCCTTATTTTTACTCCTACCATTTCGTGAGTTATGACAAAACTCCAGAAGCCTTACTTTGCGTTTTATATTATATGAATAAATTATCATTTTTTGCATAGGTTGAAAAGCTGTGGCGCGAAAACTAAAAGTCGCACAGCCAAGTTCTTTGCAGATTTAAATTAAGGACATCCCAAGTTATCATTTGCAATGTATCCCTTATTTTTACTCCTACCATTTCGTGAGTTATGACAAAACTCCAGAAGCCTTACTTTGCGTTTTATATTATATGAATAAATTATCATTTTTTGCATAGGTTGAAAAGCTGTGGCGCGAAAACTAAAAGTCGCACAGCCAAGTTCTTTGCAGATTTAAATTAAGGACATCCCAAGTTATCATTTGCAATGTATCCCTTATTTTTACTCCTACCATTTCGTGAGTTATGACAAAACTCCAGAAGCCTTACTTTGCGTTTTATATTATATGAATAAATTATCATTTTTTGCATAGGTTGAAAAGCTGTGGCGCGAAAACTAAAAGTCGCACAGCCAAGTTCTTTGCAGATTTAAATTAAGGACATCCCAAGTTATCATTTGCAATGTATCCCTTATTTTTACTCCTACCATTTCGTGAGTTATGACAAAACTCCAGAAGCCTTACTTTGCGTTTTATATTATATGAATAAATTATCATTTTTTGCATAGGTTGAAAAGCTGTGGCGCAAAAACTAAAAGTCGCACAGCCAAGTTCTTTGCAGATTTAAATTAAGGACATCCCAAGTTATCATTTGCAATGTATCCCTTATTTTTACTCCTACCATTTCGTGAGTTATGACAAAACTCCAGAAGCCTTACTTTGCGTTTTATATTATATGAATAAATTATCATTTTTTGCATAGGTTGAAAAGCTGTGGCGCGAAAACTAAAAGTCGCACAGCCAAGTTCTTTGCAGATTTAAATTAAGGACATCCCAAGTTATCATTTGCAATGTATCCCTTATTTTTACTCCTACCATTTCGTGAGTTATGACAAAACTCCAGAAGCCTTACTTTGCGTTTTATATTATATGAATAAATTATCATTTTTTGCATAGGTTGAAAAGCTGTGGCGCGAAAACTAAAAGTCGCACAGCCAAGTTCTTTGCAGATTTAAATTAAGGACATCCCAAGTTATCATTTGCAATGTATCCCTTATTTTTACTCCTACCATTTCGTGAGTTATGACAAAACTCCAGAAGCCTTACTTTGCGTTTTATATTATATGAATAAATTATCATTTTTTGCATAGGTTGAAAAGCTGTGGCGCGAAAACTAAAAGTCGCACAGCCAAGTTCTTTGCAGATTTAAATTAAGGACATCCCAAGTTATCATTTGCAATGTATCCCTTATTTTTACTCCTACCATTTCGTGAGTTATGACAAAACTCCAGAAGCCTTACTTTGCGTTTTATATTATATGAATAAATTATCATTTTTTGCATAGGTTGAAAAGCTGTGGCGCGAAAACTAAAAGTCGCACAGCCAAGTTCTTTGCAGATTTAAATTAAGGACATCCCAAGTTATCATTTGCAATGTATCCCTTATTTTTACTCCTACCATTTCGTGAGTTATGACAAAACTCCAGAAGCCTTACTTTGCGTTTTATATTATATGAATAAATTATCATTTTTTGCATAGGTTGAAAAGCTGTGGCGCGAAAACTAAAAGTCGCACAGCCAAGTTCTTTGCAGATTTAAATTAAGGACATCCCAAGTTATCATTTGCAATGTATGCCTTATTTTTACTCCTACCATTTCGTGAGTTATGACAAAACTCCAGAAGCCTTACTTTGCGTTTTATATTATATGAATAAATTATCATTTTTTGCATAGGTTGAAAAGCTGTGGCGCGAAAACTAAAAGTCGCACAGCCAAGTTCTTTGCAGATTTAAATTAAGGGCATCCCAAGTTATCATTTGCAATGTATCCCTTATTTTTACTCCTACCATTTCGTGAGTTATGACAAAACTCCAGAAGCCTTACTTTGCGTTTTATATTATATGAATAAATTATCATTTTTTGCATAGGTTGAAAAGCTGTGGCGCGAAAACTAAAAGTCGCACAGCCAAGTTCTTTGCAGATTTAAATTAAGGACATCCCAAGTTATCATTTGCAATGTATCCCTTATTTTTACTCCTACCATTTCGTGAGTTATGACAAAACTCCAGAAGCCTTACTTTGCGTTTTATATTATATGAATAAATTATCATTTTTTGCATAGGTTGAAAAGCTGTGGCGCGAAAACTAAAAGTCGCACAGCCAAGTTCTTTGCAGATTTAAATTAAGGACATCCCAAGTTATCATTTGCAATGTATCCCTTATTTTTACTCCTACCATTTCGTGAGTTATGACAAAACTCCAGAAGCCTTACTTTGCGTTTTATATTATATGAATAAATTATCATTTTTTGCATAGGTTGAAAAGCTGTGGCGCGAAAACTAAAAGTCGCACATCCAAGTTCTTTGCAGATTTAAATTAAGGACATCCCAAGTTATCATTTGCAATGTATCCCTTATTTTTACTCCTACCATTTCGTGAGTTATGACAAAACTCCAGAAGCCTTACTTTGCGTTTTATATTATATGAATAAATTATCATTTTTTGCATAGGTTGAAAAGCTGTGGCGCGAAAACTAAAAGTCGCACAGCCAAGTTCTTTGCAGATTTAAATTAAGGACATCCCAAGTTATCATTTGCAATGTATCCCTTATTTTTACTCCTACCATTTCGTGAGTTATGACAAAACTCCAGAAGCCTTACTTTGCGTTTTATATTATATGAATAAATTATCATTTTTTGCATAGGTTGAAAAGCTGTGGCGCAAAAACTAAAAGTCGCACAGCCAAGTTCTTTGCAGATTTAAATTAAGGACATCCCAAGTTATCATTTGCAATGTATCCCTTATTTTTACTCCTACCATTTCGTGAGTTATGACAAAACTCCAGAAGCCTTACTTTGCGTTTTATATTATATGAATAAATTATCATTTTTTGCATAGGTTGAAAAGCTGTGGCGCGAAAACTAAAAGTCGCACAGCCAAGTTCTTTGCAGATTTAAATTAAAGACATCCCAAGTTATCATTTGCAATGTATCCCTTATTTTTACTCCTACCATTTCGTGAGTTATGACAAAACTCCAGAAGCCTTACTTTGCGTTTTATATTATATGAATAAATTATCATTTTTTGCATAGGTTGAAAAGCTGTGGCGCGAAAACTAAAAGTCGCACAGCCAAGTTCTTTGCAGATTTAAATTAAGGACATCCCAAGTTATCATTTGCAATGTATCCCTTATTTTTACTCCTACCATTTCGTGAGTTATGACAAAACTCCAGAAGCCTTACTTTGCGTTTTATATTATATGAATAAATTATCATTTTTTGCATAGGTTTAAAAGCTGTGGCGCGAAAACTAAAAGTCGCACAGCCAAGTTCTTTGCAGATTTAAATTAAGGACATCCCAAGTTATCATTTGCAATGTATCCCTTATTTTTACTCCTACCATTTCGTGAGTTATGACAAAACTCCAGAAGCCTTACTTTGCGTTTTATATTATATGAATAAATTATCATTTTTTGCATAGGTTGAAAAGCTGTGGCGCAAAAACTAAAAGTCGCACAGCCAAGTTCTTTGCAGATTTAAATTAAGGACATCCCAAGTTATCATTTGCAATGTATCCCTTATTTTTACTCCTACCATTTCGTGAGTTATGACAAAACTCCAGAAGCCTTACTTTGCGTTTTATATTATATGAATAAATTATCATTTTTTGCATAGGTTGAAAAGCTGTGGCGCGAAAACTAAAAGTCGCACAGCCAAGTTCTTTGCAGATTTAAATTAAGGACATCCCAAGTTATCATTTGCAATGTATCCCTTATTTTTACTCCTACCATTTCGTGAGTTATGACAAAACTCCAGAAGCCTTACTTTGCGTTTTATATTATATGAATAAATTATCATTTTTTGCATAGGTTGAAAAGCTGTGGCGCAAAAACTAAAAGTCGCACAGCCAAGTTCTTTGCAGATTTAAATTAAGGACATCCCAAGTTATCATTTGCAATGTATCCCTTATTTTTACTCCTACCATTTCGTGAGTTATGACAAAACTCCAGAAGCCTTACTTTGCGTTTTATATTATATGAATAAATTATCATTTTTTGCATAGGTTGAAAAGCTGTGGCGCGAAAACTAAAAGTCGCACAGCCAAGTTCTTTGCAGATTTAAATTAAGGACATCCCAAGTTATCATTTGCAATGTATCCCTTATTTTTACTCCTACCATTTCGTGAGTTATGACAAAACTCCAGAAGCCTTACTTTGCGTTTTATATTATATGAATAAATTATCATTTTTTGCATAGGTTGAAAAGCTGTGGCGCGAAAACTAAAAGTCGCACAGCCAAGTTCTTTGCAGATTTAAATTAAGGACATCCCAAGTTATCATTTGCAATGTATCCCTTATTTTTACTCTTACCATTTCGTGAGTTATGACAAAACTCCAGAAGCCTTACTTTGCGTTTTATATTATATGAATAAATTATCATTTTTTGCATAGGTTGAAAAGCTGTGGCGCGAAAACTAAAAGTCGCACAGCCAAGTTCTTTGCAGATTTAAATTAAGGACATCCCAAGTTATCATTTGCAATGTATGCCTTATTTTTACTCCTACCATTTCGTGAGTTATGACAAAACTCCAGAAGCCTTACTTTGCGTTTTATATTATATGAATAAATTATCATTTTTTGCATAGGTTGAAAAGCTGTGGCGCAAAAACTAAAAGTCGCACAGCCAAGTTCTTTGCAGATTTAAATTAAGGACATCCCAAGTTATCATTTGCAATGTATCCCTTATTTTTACTCCTACCATTTCGTGAGTTATGACAAAACTCCAGAAGCCTTACTTTGCGTTTTATATTATATGAATAAATTATCATTTTTTGCATAGGTTGAAAAGCTGTGGCGCGAAAACTAAAAGTCGCACAGCCAAGTTCTTTGCAGATTTAAATTAAGGACATCCCAAGTTATCATTTGCAATGTATCCCTTATTTTTACTCCTACCATTTCGTGAGTTATGACAAAACTCCAGAAGCCTTACTTTGCGTTTTATATTATATGAATAAATTATCATTTTTTGCATAGGTTGAAAAGCTGTGGCGCAAAAACTAAAAGTCGCACAGCCAAGTTCTTTGCAGATTCAAATTAAGGACATCCCAAGTTATCATTTGCAATGTATCCCTTATTTTTACTCCTACCATTTCGTGAGTTATGACAAAACTCCAGAAGCCTTACTTTGCGTTTTATATTATATGAATAAATTATCATTTTTTGCATAGGTTGAAAAGCTGTGGCGCGAAAACTAAAAGTCGCACAGCCAAGTTCTTTGCAGATTTAAATTAAGGACATCCCAAGTTATCATTTGCAATGTATCCCTTATTTTTACTCCTACCATTTCGTGAGTTATGACAAAACTCCAGAAGCCTTACTTTGCGTTTTATATTATATGAATAAATTATCATTTTTTGCATAGGTTGAAAAGCTGTGGCGCGAAAACTAAAAGTCGCACAGCCAAGTTCTTTGCAGATTTAAATTAAGGACATCCCAAGTTATCATTTGCAATGTATCCCTTATTTTTACTCTTACCATTTCGTGAGTTATGACAAAACTCCAGAAGCCTTACTTTGCGTTTTATATTATATGAATAAATTATCATTTTTTGCATAGGTTGAAAAGCTGTGGCGCGAAAACTAAAAGTCGCACAGCCAAGTTCTTTGCAGATTTAAATTAAGGACATCCCAAGTTATCATTTGCAATGTATCCCTTATTTTTACTCCTACCATTTCGTGAGTTATGACAAAACTCCAGAAGCCTTACTTTGCGTTTTATATTATATGAATAAATTATCATTTTTTGCATAGGTTGAAAAGCTGTGGCGCGAAAACTAAAAGTCGCACAGCCAAGTTCTTTGCAGATTTAAATTAAGGACATCCCAAGTTATCATTTGCAATGTATCCCTTATTTTTACTCCTACCATTTCGTGAGTTATGACAAAACTCCAGAAGCCTTACTTTGCGTTTTATATTATATGAATAAATTATCATTTTTTGCATAGGTTGAAAAGCTGTGGCGCAAAAACTAAAAGTCGCACAGCCAAGTTCTTTGCAGATTCAAATTAAGGACATCCCAAGTTATCATTTGCAATGTATCCCTTATTTTTACTCCTACCATTTCGTGAGTTATGACAAAACTCCAGAAGCCTTACTTTGCGTTTTATATTATATGAATAAATTATCATTTTTTGCATAGGTTGAAAAGCTGTGGCGCGAAAACTAAAAGTCGCACAGCCAAGTTCTTTGCAGATTTAAATTAAGGACATCCCAAGTTATCATTTGCAATGTATCCCTTATTTTTACTCCTACCATTTCGTGAGTTATGACAAAACTCCAGAAGCCTTACTTTGCGTTTTATATTATATGAATAAATTATCATTTTTTGCATAGGTTGAAAAGCTGTGGCGCGAAAACTAAAAGTCGCACAGCCAAGTTCTTTGCAGATTTAAATTAAGGACATCCCAAGTTATCATTTGCAATGTATCCCTTATTTTTACTCTTACCATTTCGTGAGTTATGACAAAACTCCAGAAGCCTTACTTTGCGTTTTATATTATATGAATAAATTATCATTTTTTGCATAGGTTGAAAAGCTGTGGCGCGAAAACTAAAAGTCGCACAGCCAAGTTCTTTGCAGATTTAAATTAAGGACATCCCAAGTTATCATTTGCAATGTATCCCTTATTTTTACTCCTACCATTTCGTGAGTTATGACAAAACTCCAGAAGCCTTACTTTGCGTTTTATATTATATGAATAAATTATCATTTTTTGCATAGGTTGAAAAGCTGTGGCGCGAAAACTAAAAGTCGCACAGCCAAGTTCTTTGCAGATTTAAATTAAGGACATCCCAAGTTATCATTTGCAATGTATCCCTTATTTTTACTCCTACCATTTCGTGAGTTATGACAAAACTCCAGAAGCCTTACTTTGCGTTTTATATTATATGAATAAATTATCATTTTTTGCATAGGTTGAAAAGCTGTGGCGCGAAAACTAAAAGTCGCACAGCCAAGTTCTTTGCAGATTTAAATTGAGGACATCCCAAGTTATCATTTGCAATGTATCCCTTATTTTTACTCCTACCATTTCGTGAGTTATGACAAAACTCCAGAAGCCTTACTTTGCGTTTTATATTATATGAATAAATTATCATTTTTTGCATAGGTTGAAAAGCTGTGGCGCGAAAACTAAAAGTCGCACAGCCAAGTTCTTTGCAGATTTAAATTAAGGACATCCCAAGTTATCATTTGCAATGTATCCCTTATTTTTACTCCTACCATTTCGTGAGTTATGACAAAACTCCAGAAGCCTTACTTTGCGTTTTATATTATATGAATAAATTATCATTTTTTGCATAGGTTGAAAAGCTGTGGCGCGAAAACTAAAAGTCGCACAGCCAAGTTCTTTGCAGATTTAAATTAAGGACATCCCAAGTTATCATTTGCAATGTATCCCTTATTTTTACTCCTACCATTTCGTGAGTTATGACAAAACTCCAGAAGCCTTACTTTGCGTTTTATATTATATGAATAAATTATCATTTTTTGCATAGGTTGAAAAGCTGTGGCGCGAAAACTAAAAGTCGCACAGCCAAGTTCTTTGCAGATTTAAATTAAGGACATCCCAAGTTATCATTTGCAATGTATCCCTTATTTTTACTCCTACCATTTCGTGAGTTATGACAAAACTCCAGAAGCCTTACTTTGCGTTTTATATTATATGAATAAATTATCATTTTTTGCATAGGTTGAAAAGCTGTGGCGCAAAAACTAAAAGTCGCACAGCCAAGTTCTTTGCAGATTTAAATTAAGGACATCCCAAGTTATCATTTGCAATGTATCCCTTATTTTTACTCCTACCATTTCGTGAGTTATGACAAAACTCCAGAAGCCTTACTTTGCGTTTTATATTATATGAATAAATTATCATTTTTTGCATAGGTTGAAAAGCTGTGGCGCGAAAACTAAAAGTCGCACAGCCAAGTTCTTTGCAGATTTAAATTAAGGACATCCCAAGTTATCATTTGCAATGTATCCCTTATTTTTACTCCTACCATTTCGTGAGTTATGACAAAACTCCAGAAGCCTTACTTTGCGTTTTATATTATATGAATAAATTATCATTTTTTGCATAGGTTGAAAAGCTGTGGCGCGAAAACTAAAAGTCGCACAGCTAAGTTCTTTGCAGATTTAAATTAAGGACATCCCAAGTTATCATTTGCAATGTATCCCTTATTTTTACTCCTACCATTTCGTGAGTTATGACAAAACTCCAGAAGCCTTACTTTGCGTTTTATATTATATGAATAAATTATCATTTTTTGCATAGGTTGAAAAGCTGTGGCGCGAAAACTAAAAGTCGCACAGCCAAGTTCTTTGCAGATTTAAATTAAGGACATCCCAAGTTATCATTTGCAATGTATCCCTTATTTTTACTCCTACCATTTCGTGAGTTATGACAAAACTCCAGAAGCCTTACTTTGCGTTTTATATTATATGAATAAATTATCATTTTTTGCATAGGTTGAAAAGCTGTGGCGCGAAAACTAAAAGTCGCACAGCCAAGTTCTTTGCAGATTTAAATTAAGGACATCCCAAGTTATCATTTGCAATGTATCCTTAATTTTTACTCTTACCATTTCGTGAGTTATGACAAAACTCCAGAAGCCTTACTTTGCGTTTTATATTATATGAATAAATTATCATTTTTTGCATAGGTTGAAAAGCTGTGGCGCGAAAACTAAAAGTCGCACAGCCAAGTTCTTTGCAGATTTAAATTAAGGACATCCCAAGTTATCATTTGCAATGTATCCCTTATTTTTACTCCTACCATTTCGTGAGTTATGACAAAACTCCAGAAGCCTTACTTTGCGTTTTATATTATATGAATAAATTATCATTTTTTGCATAGGTTGAAAAGCTGTGGCGCGAAAACTAAAAGTCGCACAGCCAAGTTCTTTGCAGATTTAAATTAAGGACATCCCAAGTTATCATTTGCAATGTATCCCTTATTTTTACTCCTACCATTTCGTGAGTTATGACAAAACTCCAGAAGCCTTACTTTGCGTTTTATATTATATGAATAAATTATCATTTTTTGCATAGGTTGAAAAGCTGTGGCGCGAAAACTAAAAGTCGCACAGCCAAGTTCTTTGCAGATTTAAATTAAGGACATCCCAAGTTATCATTTGCAATGTATCCCTTATTTTTACTCTTACCATTTCGTGAGTTATGACAAAACTCCAGAAGCCTTACTTTGCGTTTTATATTATATGAATAAATTATCATTTTTTGCATAGGTTGAAAAGCTGTGGCGCGAAAACTAAAAGTCGCACAGCCAAGTTCTTTGCAGATTTAAATTAAGGACATCCCAAGTTATCATTTGCAATGTATCCCTTATTTTTACTCCTACCATTTCGTGAGTTATGACAAAACTCCAGAAGCCTTACTTTGCGTTTTATATTATATGAATAAATTATCATTTTTTGCATAGGTTGAAAAGCTGTGGCGCGAAAACTAAAAGTCGCACAGCCAAGTTCTTTGCAGATTTAAATTAAGGACATCCCAAGTTATCATTTGCAATGTATCCCTTATTTTTACTCCTACCATTTCGTGAGTTATGACAAAACTCCAGAAGCCTTACTTTGCGTTTTATATTATATGAATAAATTATCATTTTTTGCATAGGTTGAAAAGCTGTGGCGCGAAAACTAAAAGTCGCACAGCCAAGTTCTTTGCAGATTTAAATTAAGGACATCCCAAGTTATCATTTGCAATGTATCCCTTATTTTTACTCCTACCATTTCGTGAGTTATGACAAAACTCCAGAAGCCTTACTTTGCGTTTTATATTATATGAATAAATTATCATTTTTTGCATAGGTTGAAAAGCTGTGGCGCGAAAACTAAAAGTCGCACAGCCAAGTTCTTTGCAGATTTAAATTAAGGACATCCCAAGTTATCATTTGCAATGTATCCCTTATTTTTACTCCTACCATTTCGTGAGTTATGACAAAACTCCAGAAGCCTCACTTTGCGTTTTATATTATATGAATAAATTATCATTTTTTGCATAGGTTGAAAAGCTGTGGCGCGAAAACTAAAAGTCGCACAGCCAAGTTCTTTGCAGATTTAAATTAAGGACATCCCAAGTTATCATTTGCAATGTATCCCTTATTTTTACTCCTACCATTTCGTGAGTTATGACAAAACTCCAGAAGCCTTACTTTGCGTTTTATATTATATGAATAAATTATCATTTTTTGCATAGGTTGAAAAGCTGTGGCGCGAAAACTAAAAGTCGCACAGCCAAGTTCTTTGCAGATTTAAATTAAGGACATCCCAAGTTATCATTTGCAATGTATCCCTTATTTTTACTCCTACCATTTCGTGAGTTATGACAAAACTCCAGAAGCCTTACTTTGCGTTTTATATTATATGAATAAATTATCATTTTTTGCATAGGTTGAAAAGCTGTGGCGCGAAAACTAAAAGTCGCACAGCCAAGTTCTTTGCAGATTTAAATTATGGACATCCCAAGTTATCATTTGCAATGTATCCCTTATTTTTACTCCTACCATTTCGTGAGTTATGACAAAACTCCAGAAGCCTTACTTTGCGTTTTATATTATATGAATAAATTATCATTTTTTGCATAGGTTGAAAAGCTGTGGCGCGAAAACTAAAAGTCGCACAGCCAAGTTCTTTGCAGATTTAAATTAAGGACATCCCAAGTTATCATTTGCAATGTATCCCTTATTTTTACTCCTACCATTTCGTGAGTTATGACAAAACTCCAGAAGCCTTACTTTGCGTTTTATATTATATGAATAAATTATCATTTTTTGCATAGGTTGAAAAGCTGTGGCGCGAAAACTAAAAGTCGCACAGCCAAGTTCTTTGCAGATTTAAATTAAGGACATCCAAAGTTATCATTTGCAATGTATCCCTTATTTTTACTCCTACCATTTCGTGAGTTATGACAAAACTCCAGAAGCCTTACTTTGCGTTTTATATTATATGAATAAATTATCATTTTTTGCATAGGTTGAAAAGCTGTGGCGCGAAAACTAAAAGTCGCACAGCCAAGTTCTTTGCAGATTTAAATTAAGGACATCCCAAGTTATCATTTGCAATGTATCCCTTATTTTTACTCCTACCATTTCGTGAGTTATGACAAAACTCCAGAAGCCTTACTTTGCGTTTTATATTATATGAATAAATTATCATTTTTTGCATAGGTTGAAAAGCTGTGGCGCGAAAACTAAAAGTCGCACAGCCAAGTTCTTTGCAGATTTAAATTAAGGACATCCCAAGTTATCATTTGCAATGTATCCCTTATTTTTACTCCTACCATTTCGTGAGTTATGACAAAACTCCAGAAGCCTTACTTTGCGTTTTATATTATATGAATAAATTATCATTTTTTGCATAGGTTGAAAAGCTGTGGCGCAAAAACTAAAAGTCGCACAGCCAAGTTCTTTGCAGATTTAAATTAAGGACATCCCAAGTTATCATTTGCAATGTATCCCTTATTTTTACTCCTACCATTTCGTGAGTTATGACAAAACTCCAGAAGCCTTACTTTGCGTTTTATATTATATGAATAAATTATCATTTTTTGCATAGGTTGAAAAGCTGTGGCGCGAAAACTAAAAGTCGCACAGCCAAGTTCTTTGCAGATTTAAATTAAGGACATCCCAAGTTATCATTTGCAATGTATCCCTTATTTTTACTCCTACCATTTCGTGAGTTATGACAAAACTCCAGAAGCCTTACTTTGCGTTTTATATTATATGAATAAATTATCATTTTTTGCATAGGTTGAAAAGCTGTGGCGCGAAAACTAAAAGTCGCACAGCCAAGTTCTTTGCAGATTTAAATTAAGGACATCCCAAGTTATCATTTGCAATGTATCCCTTATTTTTACTCCTACCATTTCGTGAGTTATGACAAAACTCCAGAAGCCTTACTTTGCGTTTTATATTATATGAATAAATTATCATTTTTTGCATAGGTTGAAAAGCTGTGGCGCGAAAACTAAAAGTCGCACAGCCAAGTTCTTTGCAGATTTAAATTAAGGACATCCAAAGTTATCATTTGCAATGTATCCCTTATTTTTACTCCTACCATTTCGTGAGTTATGACAAAACTCCAGAAGCCTTACTTTGCGTTTTATATTATATGAATAAATTATCATTTTTTGCATAGGTTGAAAAGCTGTGGCGCGAAAACTAAAAGTCGCACAGCCAAGTTCTTTGCAGATTTAAATTAAGGACATCCCAAGTTATCATTTGCAATGTATCCCTTATTTTTACTCCTACCATTTCGTGAGTTATGACAAAACTCCAGAAGCCTTACTTTGCGTTTTATATTATATGAATAAATTATCATTTTTTGCATAGGTTGAAAAGCTGTGGCGCGAAAACTAAAAGTCGCACAGCCAAGTTCTTTGCAGATTTAAATTAAGGACATCCCAAGTTATCATTTGCAATGTATCCCTTATTTTTACTCCTACCATTTCGTGAGTTATGACAAAACTCCAGAAGCCTTACTTTGCGTTTTATATTATATGAATAAATTATCATTTTTTGCATAGGTTGAAAAGCTGTGGCGCAAAAACTAAAAGTCGCACAGCCAAGTTCTTTGCAGATTTAAATTAAGGACATCCCAAGTTATCATTTGCAATGTATCCCTTATTTTTACTCCTACCATTTCGTGAGTTATGACAAAACTCCAGAAGCCTTACTTTGCGTTTTATATTATATGAATAAATTATCATTTTTTGCATAGGTTGAAAAGCTGTGGCGCGAAAACTAAAAGTCGCACAGCCAAGTTCTTTGCAGATTTAAATTAAGGACATCCCAAGTTATCATTTGCAATGTATCCCTTATTTTTACTCCTACCATTTCGTGAGTTATGACAAAACTCCAGAAGCCTTACTTTGCGTTTTATATTATATGAATAAATTATCATTTTTTGCATAGGTTGAAAAGCTGTGGCGCGAAAACTAAAAGTCGCACAGCCAAGTTCTTTGCAGATTTAAATTAAGGACATCCCAAGTTATCATTTGCAATGTATCCCTTATTTTTACTCTTACCATTTCGTGAGTTATGACAAAACTCCAGAAGCCTTACTTTGCGTTTTATATTATATGAATAAATTATCATTTTTTGCATAGGTTGAAAAGCTGTGACGCGAAAACTAAAAGTCGCACAGCCAAGTTCTTTGCAGATTTAAATTAAGGACATCCCAAGTTATCATTTGCAATGTATCCCTTATTTTTACTCCTACCATTTCGTGAGTTATGACAAAACTCCAGAAGCCTTACTTTGCGTTTTATATTATATGAATAAATTATCATTTTTTGCATAGGTTGAAAAGCTGTGGCGCAAAAACTAAAAGTCGCACAGCCAAGTTCTTTGCAGATTTAAATTAAGGACATCCCAAGTTATCATTTGCAATGTATCCCTTATTTTTACTCCTACCATTTCGTGAGTTATGACAAAACTCCAGAAGCCTTACTTTGCGTTTTATATTATATGAATAAATTATCATTTTTTGCATAGGTTGAAAAGCTGTGGCGCGAAAACTAAAAGTCGCACAGCCAAGTTCTTTGCAGATTTAAATTAAGGACATCCAAAGTTATCATTTGCAATGTATCCCTTATTTTTACTCCTACCATTTCGTGAGTTATGACAAAACTCCAGAAGCCTTACTTTGCGTTTTATATTATATGAATAAATTATCATTTTTTGCATAGGTTGAAAAGCTGTGGCGCGAAAACTAAAAGTCGCACAGCCAAGTTCTTTGCAGATTTAAATTAAGGACATCCCAAGTTATCATTTGCAATGTATCCCTTATTTTTACTCCTACCATTTCGTGAGTTATGACAAAACTCCAGAAGCCTTACTTTGCGTTTTATATTATATGAATAAATTATCATTTTTTGCATAGGTTGAAAAGCTGTGGCGCGAAAACTAAAAGTCGCACAGCCAAGTTCTTTGCAGATTTAAATTAAGGACATCCCAAGTTATCATTTGCAATGTATCCCTTATTTTTACTCCTACCATTTCGTGAGTTATGACAAAACTCCAGAAGCCTTACTTTGCGTTTTATATTATATGAATAAATTATCATTTTTTGCATAGGTTGAAAAGCTGTGGCGCAAAAACTAAAAGTCGCACAGCCAAGTTCTTTGCAGATTTAAATTAAGGACATCCCAAGTTATCATTTGCAATGTATCCCTTATTTTTACTCCTACCATTTCGTGAGTTATGACAAAACTCCAGAAGCCTTACTTTGCGTTTTATATTATATGAATAAATTATCATTTTTTGCATAGGTTGAAAAGCTGTGGCGCGAAAACTAAAAGTCGCACAGCCAAGTTCTTTGCAGATTTAAATTAAGGACATCCCAAGTTATCATTTGCAATGTATCCCTTATTTTTACTCCTACCATTTCGTGAGTTATGACAAAACTCCAGAAGCCTTACTTTGCGTTTTATATTATATGAATAAATTATCATTTTTTGCATAGGTTGAAAAGCTGTGGCGCGAAAACTAAAAGTCGCACAGCCAAGTTCTTTGCAGATTTAAATTAAGGACATCCCAAGTTATCATTTGCAATGTATCCCTTATTTTTACTCTTACCATTTCGTGAGTTATGACAAAACTCCAGAAGCCTTACTTTGCGTTTTATATTATATGAATAAATTATCATTTTTTGCATAGGTTGAAAAGCTGTGGCGCGAAAACTAAAAGTCGCACAGCCAAGTTCTTTGCAGATTTAAATTAAGGACATCCCAAGTTATCATTTGCAATGTATCCCTTATTTTTACTCCTACCATTTCGTGAGTTATGACAAAACTCCAGAAGCCTTACTTTGCGTTTTATATTATATGAATAAATTATCATTTTTTGCATAGGTTGAAAAGCTGTGGCGCAAAAACTAAAAGTCGCACAGCCAAGTTCTTTGCAGATTTAAATTAAGGACATCCCAAGTTATCATTTGCAATGTATCCCTTATTTTTACTCCTACCATTTCGTGAGTTATGACAAAACTCCAGAAGCCTTACTTTGCGTTTTATATTATATGAATAAATTATCATTTTTTGCATAGGTTGAAAAGCTGTGGCGCGAAAACTAAAAGTCGCACAGCCAAGTTCTTTGCAGATTTAAATTAAGGACATCCCAAGTTATCATTTGCAATGTATCCCTTATTTTTACTCCTACCATTTCGTGAGTTATGACAAAACTCCAGAAGCCTTACTTTGCGTTTTATATTATATGAATAAATTATCATTTTTTGCATAGGTTGAAAAGCTGTGGCGCGAAAACTAAAAGTCGCACAGCCAAGTTCTTTGCAGATTTAAATTAAGGACATCCCAAGTTATCATTTGCAATGTATCCCTTATTTTTACTCTTACCATTTCGTGAGTTATGACAAAACTCCAGAAGCCTTACTTTGCGTTTTATATTATATGAATAAATTATCATTTTTTGCATAGGTTGAAAAGCTGTGGCGCGAAAACTAAAAGTCGCACAGCCAAGTTCTTTGCAGATTTAAATTAAGGACATCCCAAGTTATCATTTGCAATGTATCCCTTATTTTTACTCCTACCATTTCGTGAGTTATGACAAAACTCCAGAAGCCTTACTTTGCGTTTTATATTATATGAATAAATTATCATTTTTTGCATAGGTTGAAAAGCTGTGGCGCGAAAACTAAAAGTCGCACAGCCAAGTTCTTTGCAGATTTAAATTAAGGACATCCCAAGTTATCATTTGCAATGTATCCCTTATTTTTACTCTTACCATTTCGTGAGTTATGACAAAACTCCAGAAGCCTTACTTTGCGTTTTATATTATATGAATAAATTATCATTTTTTGCATAGGTTGAAAAGCTGTGGCGCGAAAACTAAAAGTCGCACAGCCAAGTTCTTTGCAGATTTAAATTAAGGACATCCCAAGTTATCATTTGCAATGTATCCCTTATTTTTACTCCTACCATTTCGTGAGTTATGACAAAACTCCAGAAGCCTTACTTTGCGTTTTATATTATATGAATAAATTATCATTTTTTGCATAGGTTGAAAAGCTGTGGCGCGAAAACTAAAAGTCGCACAGCCAAGTTCTTTGCAGATTTAAATTAGGGACATCCCAAGTTATCATTTGCAATGTATCCCTTATTTTTACTCCTACCATTTCGTGAGTTATGACAAAACTCCAGAAGCCTTACTTTGCGTTTTATATTATATGAATAAATTATCATTTTTTGCATAGGTTGAAAAGCTGTGGCGCGAAAACTAAAAGTCGCACAGCCAAGTTCTTTGCAGATTTAAATTAAGGACATCCCAAGTTATCATTTGCAATGTATCCCTTATTTTTACTCCTACCATTTCGTGAGTTATGACAAAACTCCAGAAGCCTTACTTTGCGTTTTATATTATATGAATAAATTATCATTTTTTGCATAGGTTGAAAAGCTGTGGCGCGAAAACTAAAAGTCGCACAGCCAAGTTCTTTGCAGATTTAAATTAAGGACATCCCAAGTTATCATTTGCAATGTATCCCTTATTTTTACTCCTACCATTTCGTGAGTTATGACAAAACTCCAGAAGCCTTACTTTGCGTTTTATATTATATGAATAAATTATCATTTTTTGCATAGGTTGAAAAGCTGTGGCGCGAAAACTAAAAGTCGCACAGCCAAGTTCTTTGCAGATTTAAATTAAGGACATCCCAAGTTATCATTTGCAATGTATCCCTTATTTTTACTCCTACCATTTCGTGAGTTATGACAAAACTCCAGAAGCCTTACTTTGCGTTTTATATTATATGAATAAATTATCATTTTTTGCATAGGTTGAAAAGCTGTGGCGCAAAAACTAAAAGTCGCACAGCCAAGTTCTTTGCAGATTTAAATTAAGGACATCCCAAGTTATCATTTGCAATGTATCCCTTATTTTTACTCCTACCATTTCGTGAGTTATGACAAAACTCCAGAAGCCTTACTTTGCGTTTTATATTATATGAATAAATTATCATTTTTTGCATAGGTTGAAAAGCTGTGGCGCGAAAACTAAAAGTCGCACAGCCAAGTTCTTTGCAGATTTAAATTAAGGACATCCCAAGTTATCATTTGCAATGTATCCCTTATTTTTACTCCTACCATTTCGTGAGTTATGACAAAACTCCAGAAGCCTTACTTTGCGTTTTATATTATATGAATAAATTATCATTTTTTGCATAGGTTGAAAAGCTGTGGCGCAAAAACTAAAAGTCGCACAGCCAAGTTCTTTGCAGATTTAAATTAAGGACATCCCAAGTTATCATTTGCAATGTATCCCTTATTTTTACTCCTACCATTTCGTGAGTTATGACAAAACTCCAGAAGCCTTACTTTGCGTTTTATATTATATGAATAAATTATCATTTTTTGCATAGGTTGAAAAGCTGTGGCGCGAAAACTAAAAGTCGCACAGCCAAGTTCTTTGCAGATTTAAATTAAGGACATCCCAAGTTATCATTTGCAATGTATCCCTTATTTTTACTCCTACCATTTCGTGAGTTATGACAAAACTCCAGAAGCCTTACTTTGCGTTTTATATTATATGAATAAATTATCATTTTTTGCATAGGTTGAAAAGCTGTGGCGCGAAAACTAAAAGTCGCACAGCCAAGTTCTTTGCAGATTTAAATTAAGGACATCCCAAGTTATCATTTGCAATGTATCCCTTATTTTTACTCCTACCATTTCGTGAGTTATGACAAAACTCCAGAAGCCTTACTTTGCGTTTTATATTATATGAATAAATTATCATTTTTTGCATAGGTTGAAAAGCTGTGGCGCGAAAACTAAAAGTCGCACAGCCAAGTTCTTTGCAGATTTAAATTAAGGACATCCCAAGTTATCATTTGCAATGTATCCCTTATTTTTACTCCTACCATTTCGTGAGTTATGACAAAACTCCAGAAGCCTTACTTTGCGTTTTATATTATATGAATAAATTATCATTTTTTGCATAGGTTGAAAAGCTGTGGCGCAAAAACTAAAAGTCGCACAGCCAAGTTCTTTGCAGATTTAAATTAAGGACATCCCAAGTTATCATTTGCAATGTATCCCTTATTTTTACTCCTACCATTTCGTGAGTTATGACAAAACTCCAGAAGCCTTACTTTGCGTTTTATATTATATGAATAAATTATCATTTTTTGCATAGGTTGAAAAGCTGTGGCGCGAAAACTAAAAGTCGCACAGCCAAGTTCTTTACAGATTTAAATTAAGGACATCCCAAGTTATCATTTGCAATGTATCCCTTATTTTTACTCCTACCATTTCGTGAGTTATGACAAAACTCCAGAAGCCTTACTTTGCGTTTTATATTATATGAATAAATTATCATTTTTTGCATAGGTTGAAAAGCTGTGGCGCGAAAACTAAAAGTCGCACAGCCAAGTTCTTTGCAGATTTAAATTAAGGACATCCCAAGTTATCATTTGCAATGTATCCCTTATTTTTACTCTTACCATTTCGTGAGTTATGACAAAACTCCAGAAGCCTTACTTTGCGTTTTATATTATATGAATAAATTATCATTTTTTGCATAGGTTGAAAAGCTGTGGCGCGAAAACTAAAAGTCGCACAGCCAAGTTCTTTGCAGATTTAAATTAAGGACATCCCAAGTTATCATTTGCAATGTATCCCTTATTTTTACTCCTACCATTTCGTGAGTTATGACAAAACTCCAGAAGCCTTACTTTGCGTTTTATATTATATGAATAAATTATCATTTTTTGCATAGGTTGAAAAGCTGTGGCGCGAAAACTAAAAGTCGCACAGCCAAGTTCTTTGCAGATTTAAATTAAGGACATCCCAAGTTATCATTTGCAATGTATCCCTTATTTTTACTCCTACCATTTCGTGAGTTATGACAAAACTCCAGAAGCCTTACTTTGCGTTTTATATTATATGAATAAATTATCATTTTTTGCATAGGTTGAAAAGCTGTGGCGCAAAAACTAAAAGTCGCACAGCCAAGTTCTTTGCAGATTTAAATTAAGGACATCCCAAGTTATCATTTGCAATGTATCCCTTATTTTTACTCCTACCATTTCGTGAGTTATGACAAAACTCCAGAAGCCTTACTTTGCGTTTTATATTATATGAATAAATTATCATTTTTTGCATAGGTTGAAAAGCTGTGGCGCGAAAACTAAAAGTCGCACAGCCAAGTTCTTTGCAGATTTAAATTAAGGACATCCCAAGTTATCATTTGCAATGTATCCCTTATTTTTACTCCTACCATTTCGTGAGTTATGACAAAACTCCAGAAGCCTTACTTTGCGTTTTATATTATATGAATAAATTATCATTTTTTGCATAGGTTGAAAAGCTGTGGCGCGAAAACTAAAAGTCGCACAGCCAAGTTCTTTGCAGATTTAAATTAAGGACATCCCAAGTTATCATTTGCAATGTATCCCTTATTTTTACTCCTACCATTTCGTGAGTTATGACAAAACTCCAGAAGCCTTACTTTGCGTTTTATATTATATGAATAAATTATCATTTTTTGCATAGGTTGAAAAGCTGTGGCGCAAAAACTAAAAGTCGCACAGCCAAGTTCTTTGCAGATTTAAATTAAGGACATCCCAAGTTATCATTTGCAATGTATCCCTTATTTTTACTCCTACCATTTCGTGAGTTATGACAAAACTCCAGAAGCCTTACTTTGCGTTTTATATTATATGAATAAATTATCATTTTTTGCATAGGTTGAAAAGCTGTGGCGCGAAAACTAAAAGTCGCACAGCCAAGTTCTTTGCAGATTTAAATTAAGGACATCCCAAGTTATCATTTGCAATGTATCCCTTATTTTTACTCCTACCATTTCGTGAGTTATGACAAAACTCCAGAAGCCTTACTTTGCGTTTTATATTATATGAATAAATTATCATTTTTTGCATAGGTTGAAAAGCTGTGGCGCGAAAACTAAAAGTCGCACAGCCAAGTTCTTTGCAGATTTAAATTAAGGACATCCCAAGTTATCATTTGCAATGTATCCCTTATTTTTACTCCTACCATTTCGTGAGTTATGACAAAACTCCAGAAGCCTTACTTTGCGTTTTATATTATATGAATAAATTATCATTTTTTGCATAGGTTGAAAAGCTGTGGCGCAAAAACTAAAAGTCGCACAGCCAAGTTCTTTGCAGATTTAAATTAAGGACATCCCAAGTTATCATTTGCAATGTATCCCTTATTTTTACTCCTACCATTTCGTGAGTTATGACAAAACTCCAGAAGCCTTACTTTGCGTTTTATATTATATGAATAAATTATCATTTTTTGCATAGGTTGAAAAGCTGTGGCGCGAAAACTAAAAGTCGCACAGCCAAGTTCTTTACAGATTTAAATTAAGGACATCCCAAGTTATCATTTGCAATGTATCCCTAATTTTTACTCTTACCATTTCGTGAGTTATGACAAAACTCCAGAAGCCTTACTTTGCGTTTTATATTATATGAATAAATTATCATTTTTTGCATAGGTTGAAAAGCTGTGGCGCGAAAACTAAAAGTCGCACAGCCAAGTTCTTTGCAGATTTAAATTAAGGACATCCCAAGTTATCATTTGCAATGTATCCCTTATTTTTACTCTTACCATTTCGTGAGTTATGACAAAACTCCAGAAGCCTTACTTTGCGTTTTATATTATATGAATAAATTATCATTTTTTGCATAGGTTGAAAAGCTGTGGCGCGAAAACTAAAAGTCGCACAGCCAAGTTCTTTGCAGATTTAAATTAAGGACATCCCAAGTTATCATTTGCAATGTATCCCTTATTTTTACTCCTACCATTTCGTGAGTTATGACAAAACTCCAGAAGCCTTACTTTGCGTTTTATATTATATGAATAAATTATCATTTTTTGCATAGGTTGAAAAGCTGTGGCGCAAAAACTAAAAGTCGCACAGCCAAGTTCTTTGCAGATTTAAATTAAGGACATCCCAAGTTATCATTTGCAATGTATCCCTTATTTTTACTCCTACCATTTCGTGAGTTATGACAAAACTCCAGAAGCCTTACTTTGCGTTTTATATTATATGAATAAATTATCATTTTTTGCATAGGTTGAAAAGCTGTGGCGCGAAAACTAAAAGTCGCACAGCCAAGTTCTTTGCAGATTTAAATTAAGGACATCCCAAGTTATCATTTGCAATGTATCCCTTATTTTTACTCCTACCATTTCGTGAGTTATGACAAAACTCCAGAAGCCTTACTTTGCGTTTTATATTATATGAATAAATTATCATTTTTTGCATAGGTTGAAAAGCTGTGGCGCGAAAACTAAAAGTCGCACAGCCAAGTTCTTTGCAGATTTAAATTAAGGACATCCCAAGTTATCATTTGCAATGTATCCCTTATTTTTACTCTTACCATTTCGTGAGTTATGACAAAACTCCAGAAGCCTTACTTTGCGTTTTATATTATATGAATAAATTATCATTTTTTGCATAGGTTGAAAAGCTGTGGCGCGAAAACTAAAAGTCGCACAGCCAAGTTCTTTGCAGATTTAAATTAAGGACATCCCAAGTTATCATTTGCAATGTATCCCTTATTTTTACTCCTACCATTTCGTGAGTTATGACAAAACTCCAGAAGCCTTACTTTGCGTTTTATATTATATGAATAAATTATCATTTTTTGCATAGGTTGAAAAGCTGTGGCGCGAAAACTAAAAGTCGCACAGCCAAGTTCTTTGCAGATTTAAATTAAGGACATCCCAAGTTATCATTTGCAATGTATCCCTTATTTTTACTCCTACCATTTCGTGAGTTATGACAAAACTCCAGAAGCCTTACTTTGCGTTTTATATTATATGAATAAATTATCATTTTTTGCATAGGTTGAAAAGCTGTGGCGCGAAAACTAAAAGTCGCACAGCCAAGTTCTTTGCAGATTTAAATTAAGGACATCCCAAGTTATCATTTGCAATGTATCCCTTATTTTTACTCCTACCATTTCGTGAGTTATGACAAAACTCCAGAAGCCTTACTTTGCGTTTTATATTATATGAATAAATTATCATTTTTTGCATAGGTTGAAAAGCTGTGGCGCGAAAACTAAAAGTCGCACAGCCAAGTTCTTTGCAGATTTAAATTAAGGACATCCCAAGTTATCATTTGCAATGTATCCCTTATTTTTACTCCTACCATTTCGTGAGTTATGACAAAACTCCAGAAGCCTTACTTTGCGTTTTATATTATATGAATAAATTATCATTTTTTGCATAGGTTGAAAAGCTGTGGCGCGAAAACTAAAAGTCGCACAGCCAAGTTCTTTGCAGATTTAAATTAAGGACATCCCAAGTTATCATTTGCAATGTATCCCTTATTTTTACTCCTACCATTTCGTGAGTTATGACAAAACTCCAGAAGCCTTACTTTGCGTTTTATATTATATGAATAAATTATCATTTTTTGCATAGGTTGAAAAGCTGTGGCGCGAAAACTAAAAGTCGCACAGCCAAGTTCTTTGCAGATTTAAATTAAGGACATCCCAAGTTATCATTTGCAATGTATCCCTTATTTTTACTCCTACCATTTCGTGAGTTATGACAAAACTCCAGAAGCCTTACTTTGCGTTTTATATTATATGAATAAATTATCATTTTTTGCATAGGTTGAAAAGCTGTGGCGCAAAAACTAAAAGTCGCACAGCCAAGTTCTTTGCAGATTTAAATTAAGGACATCCCAAGTTATCATTTGCAATGTATCCCTTATTTTTACTCCTACCATTTCGTGAGTTATGACAAAACTCCAGAAGCCTTACTTTGCGTTTTATATTATATGAATAAATTATCATTTTTTGCATAGGTTGAAAAGCTGTGGCGCGAAAACTAAAAGTCGCACAGCCAAGTTCTTTGCAGATTTAAATTAAGGACATCCCAAGTTATCATTTGCAATGTATCCCTTATTTTTACTCCTACCATTTCGTGAGTTATGACAAAACTCCAGAAGCCTTACTTTGCGTTTTATATTATATGAATAAATTATCATTTTTTGCATAGGTTGAAAAGCTGTGGCGCGAAAACTAAAAGTCGCACAGCCAAGTTCTTTGCAGATTTAAATTAAGGACATCCCAAGTTATCATTTGCAATGTATCCCTTATTTTTACTCCTACCATTTCGTGAGTTATGACAAAACTCCAGAAGCCTTACTTTGCGTTTTATATTATATGAATAAATTATCATTTTTTGCATAGGTTGAAAAGCTGTGGCGCGAAAACTAAAAGTCGCACAGCCAAGTTCTTTGCAGATTTAAATTAAGGACATCCCAAGTTATCATTTGCAATGTATCCCTTATTTTTACTCCTACCATTTCGTGAGTTATGACAAAACTCCAGAAGCCTTACTTTGCGTTTTATATTATATGAATAAATTATCATTTTTTGCATAGGTTGAAAAGCTGTGGCGCGAAAACTAAAAGTCGCACAGCCAAGTTCTTTGCAGATTTAAATTAAGGACATCCCAAGTTATCATTTGCAATGTATCCCTTATTTTTACTCCTACCATTTCGTGAGTTATGACAAAACTCCAGAAGCCTTACTTTGCGTTTTATATTATATGAATAAATTATCATTTTTTGCATAGGTTGAAAAGCTGTGGCGCGAAAACTAAAAGTCGCACAGCCAAGTTCTTTGCAGATTTAAATTAAGGACATCCCAAGTTATCATTTGCAATGTATCCCTTATTTTTACTCCTACCATTTCGTGAGTTATGACAAAACTCCAGAAGCCTTACTTTGCGTTTTATATTATATGAATAAATTATCATTTTTTGCATAGGTTGAAAAGCTGTGGCGCAAAAACTAAAAGTCGCACAGCCAAGTTCTTTGCAGATTTAAATTAAGGACATCCCAAGTTATCATTTGCAATGTATCCCTTATTTTTACTCCTACCATTTCGTGAGTTATGACAAAACTCCAGAAGCCTTACTTTGCGTTTTATATTATATGAATAAGTTATCATTTTTTGCATAGGTTGAAAAGCTGTGGCGCGAAAACTAAAAGTCGCACAGCCAAGTTCTTTGCAGATTTAAATTAAGGACATCCCAAGTTATCATTTGCAATGTATCCCTTATTTTTACTCCTACCATTTCGTGAGTTATGACAAAACTCCAGAAGCCTTACTTTGCGTTTTATATTATATGAATAAATTATCATTTTTTGCATAGGTTGAAAAGCTGTGGCGCGAAAACTAAAAGTCGCACAGCCAAGTTCTTTGCAGATTTAAATTAAGGACATCCCAAGTTATCATTTGCAATGTATCCCTTATTTTTACTCCTACCATTTCGTGAGTTATGACAAAACTCCAGAAGCCTTACTTTGCGTTTTATATTATATGAATAAATTATCATTTTTTGCATAGGTTGAAAAGCTGTGGCGCGAAAACTAAAAGTCGCACAGCCAAGTTCTTTGCAGATTTAAATTAAGGACATCCCAAGTTATCATTTGCAACGTATCCCTTATTTTTACTCCTACCATTTCGTGAGTTATGACAAAACTCCAGAAGCCTTACTTTGCGTTTTATATTATATGAATAAATTATCATTTTTTGCATAGGTTGAAAAGCTGTGGCGCGAAAACTAAAAGTCGCACAGCCAAGTTCTTTGCAGATTTAAATTAAGGACATCCCAAGTTATCATTTGCAATGTATCCCTTATTTTTACTCCTACCATTTCGTGAGTTATGACAAAACTCCAGAAGCCTTACTTTGCGTTTTATATTATATGAATAAATTATCATTTTTTGCATAGGTTGAAAAGCTGTGGCGCAAAAACTAAAAGTCGCACAGCCAAGTTCTTTGCAGATTTAAATTAAGGACATCCCAAGTTATCATTTGCAATGTATCCCTTATTTTTACTCCTACCATTTCGTGAGTTATGACAAAACTCCAGAAGCCTTACTTTGCGTTTTATATTATATGAATAAATTATCATTTTTTGCATAGGTTGAAAAGCTGTGGCGCGAAAACTAAAAGTCGCACAGCCAAGTTCTTTGCAGATTTAAATTAAGGACATCCCAAGTTATCATTTGCAATGTATCCCTTATTTTTACTCCTACCATTTCGTGAGTTATGACAAAACTCCAGAAGCCTTACTTTGCGTTTTATATTATATGAATAAATTATCATTTTTTGCATAGGTTGAAAAGCTGTGGCGCGAAAACTAAAAGTCGCACAGCCAAGTTCTTTGCAGATTTAAATTAAGGACATCCCAAGTTATCATTTGCAATGTATCCCTTATTTTTACTCCTACCATTTCGTGAGTTATGACAAAACTCCAGAAGCCTTACTTTGCGTTTTATATTATATGAATAAATTATCATTTTTTGCATAGGTTGAAAAGCTGTGGCGCGAAAACTAAAAGTCGCACAGCCAAGTTCTTTGCAGATTTAAATTAAGGACATCCCAAGTTATCATTTGCAATGTATCCCTTATTTTTACTCCTACCATTTCGTGAGTTATGACAAAACTCCAGAAGCCTTACTTTGCGTTTTATATTATATGAATAAATTATCATTTTTTGCATAGGTTGAAAAGCTGTGGCGCAAAAACTAAAAGTCGCACAGCCAAGTTCTTTGCAGATTTAAATTAAGGACATCCCAAGTTATCATTTGCAATGTATCCCTTATTTTTACTCCTACCATTTCGTGAGTTATGACAAAACTCCAGAAGCCTTACTTTGCGTTTTATATTATATGAATAAGTTATCATTTTTTGCATAGGTTGAAAAGCTGTGGCGCGAAAACTAAAAGTCGCACAGCCAAGTTCTTTGCAGATTTAAATTAAGGACATCCCAAGTTATCATTTGCAATGTATCCCTTATTTTTACTCCTACCATTTCGTGAGTTATGACAAAACTCCAGAAGCCTTACTTTGCGTTTTATATTATATGAATAAATTATCATTTTTTGCATAGGTTGAAAAGCTGTGGCGCGAAAACTAAAAGTCGCACAGCCAAGTTCTTTGCAGATTTAAATTAAGGACATCCCAAGTTATCATTTGCAATGTATCCCTTATTTTTACTCCTACCATTTCGTGAGTTATGACAAAACTCCAGAAGCCTTACTTTGCGTTTTATATTATATGAATAAATTATCATTTTTTGCATAGGTTGAAAAGCTGTGGCGCGAAAACTAAAAGTCGCACAGCCAAGTTCTTTGCAGATTTAAATTAAGGACATCCCAAGTTATCATTTGCAACGTATCCCTTATTTTTACTCCTACCATTTCGTGAGTTATGACAAAACTCCAGAAGCCTTACTTTGCGTTTTATATTATATGAATAAATTATCATTTTTTGCATAGGTTGAAAAGCTGTGGCGCGAAAACTAAAAGTCGCACAGCCAAGTTCTTTGCAGATTTAAATTAAGGACATCCCAAGTTATCATTTGCAATGTATCCCTTATTTTTACTCCTACCATTTCGTGAGTTATGACAAAACTCCAGAAGCCTTACTTTGCGTTTTATATTATATGAATAAATTATCATTTTTTGCATAGGTTGAAAAGCTGTGGCGCAAAAACTAAAAGTCGCACAGCCAAGTTCTTTGCAGATTTAAATTAAGGACATCCCAAGTTATCATTTGCAATGTATCCCTTATTTTTACTCCTACCATTTCGTGAGTTATGACAAAACTCCAGAAGCCTTACTTTGCGTTTTATATTATATGAATAAATTATCATTTTTTGCATAGGTTGAAAAGCTGTGGCGCGAAAACTAAAAGTCGCACAGCCAAGTTCTTTGCAGATTTAAATTAAGGACATCCCAAGTTATCATTTGCAATGTATTCCTTATTTTTACTCCTACCATTTCGTGAGTTATGACAAAACTCCAGAAGCCTTACTTTGCGTTTTATATTATATGAATAAATTATCATTTTTTGCATAGGTTGAAAAGCTGTGGCGCGAAAACTAAAAGTCGCACAGCCAAGTTCTTTGCAGATTTAAATTAAGGACATCCCAAGTTATCATTTGCAATGTATCCCTTATTTTTACTCCTACCATTTCGTGAGTTATGACAAAACTCCAGAAGCCTTACTTTGCGTTTTATATTATATGAATAAATTATCATTTTTTGCATAGGTTGAAAAGCTGTGGCGCGAAAACTAAAAGTCGCACAGCCAAGTTCTTTGCAGATTTAAATTAAGGACATCCCAAGTTATCATTTGCAATGTATCCCTTATTTTTACTCTTACCATTTCGTGAGTTATGACAAAACTCCAGAAGCCTTACTTTGCGTTTTATATTATATGAATAAATTATCATTTTTTGCATAGGTTGAAAAGCTGTGGCGCAAAAACTAAAAGTCGCACAGCCAAGTTCTTTGCAGATTTAAATTAAGGACATCCCAAGTTATCATTTGCAATGTATCCCTTATTTTTACTCCTACCATTTCGTGAGTTATGACAAAACTCCAGAAGCCTTACTTTGCGTTTTATATTATATGAATAAATTATCATTTTTTGCATAGGTTGAAAAGCTGTGGCGCGAAAACTAAAAGTCGCACAGCCAAGTTCTTTGCAGATTTAAATTAAGGACATCCCAAGTTATCATTTGCAATGTATCCCTTATTTTTACTCCTACCATTTCGTGAGTTATGACAAAACTCCAGAAGCCTTACTTTGCGTTTTATATTATATGAATAAATTATCATTTTTTGCATAGGTTGAAAAGCTGTGGCGCGAAAACTAAAAGTCGCACAGCCAAGTTCTTTGCAGATTTAAATTAAGGACATCCCAAGTTATCATTTGCAATGTATCCCTTATTTTTACTCCTACCATTTCGTGAGTTATGACAAAACTCCAGAAGCCTTACTTTGCGTTTTATATTATATGAATAAATTATCATTTTTTGCATAGGTTGAAAAGCTGTGGCGCGAAAACTAAAAGTCGCACAGCCAAGTTCTTTGCAGATTTAAATTAAGGACATCCCAAGTTATCATTTGCAATGTATCCCTTATTTTTACTCCTACCATTTCGTGAGTTATGACAAAACTCCAGAAGCCTTACTTTGCGTTTTATATTATATGAATAAATTATCATTTTTTGCATAGGTTGAAAAGCTGTGGCGCGAAAACTAAAAGTCGCACAGCCAAGTTCTTTGCAGATTTAAATTAAGGACATCCCAAGTTATCATTTGCAATGTATCCCTTATTTTTACTCCTACCATTTCGTGAGTTATGACAAAACTCCAGAAGCCTTACTTTGCGTTTTATATTATATGAATAAATTATCATTTTTTGCATAGGTTGAAAAGCTGTGGCGCAAAAACTAAAAGTCGCACAGCCAAGTTCTTTGCAGATTTAAATTAAGGACATCCCAAGTTATCATTTGCAATGTATCCCTTATTTTTACTCCTACCATTTCGTGAGTTATGACAAAACTCCAGAAGCCTTACTTTGCGTTTTATATTATATGAATAAATTATCATTTTTTGCATAGGTTGAAAAGCTGTGGCGCGAAAACTAAAAGTCGCACAGCCAAGTTCTTTGCAGATTTGAATTAAGGACATCCCAAGTTATCATTTGCAATGTATCCCTTATTTTTACTCCTACCATTTCGTGAGTTATGACAAAACTCCAGAAGCCTTACTTTGCGTTTTATATTATATGAATAAATTATCATTTTTTGCATAGGTTGAAAAGCTGTGGCGCGAAAACTAAAAGTCGCACAGCCAAGTTCTTTGCAGATTTAAATTAAGGACATCCCAAGTTATCATTTGCAATGTATCCCTTATTTTTACTCCTACCATTTCGTGAGTTATGACAAAACTCCAGAAGCCTTACTTTGCGTTTTATATTATATGAATAAATTATCATTTTTTGCATAGGTTGAAAAGCTGTGGCGCGAAAACTAAAAGTCCCACAGCCAAGTTCTTTGCAGATTTAAATTAAGGACATCCCAAGTTATCATTTGCAATGTATCCCTTATTTTTACTCCTACCATTTCGTGAGTTATGACAAAACTCCAGAAGCCTTACTTTGCGTTTTATATTATATGAATAAATTATCATTTTTTGCATAGGTTGAAAAGCTGTGGCGCGAAAACTAAAAGTCGCACAGCCAAGTTCTTTGCAGATTTAAATTAAGGACATCCCAAGTTATCATTTGCAATGTATCCCTTATTTTTACTCCTACCATTTCGTGAGTTATGACAAAACTCCAGAAGCCTTACTTTGCGTTTTATATTATATGAATAAATTATCATTTTTTGCATAGGTTGAAAAGCTGTGGCGCGAAAACTAAAAGTCGCACAGCCAAGTTCTTTGCAGATTTAAATTAAGGACATCCCAAGTTATCATTTGCAATGTATCCCTTATTTTTACTCCTACCATTTCGTGAGTTATGACAAAACTCCAGAAGCCTTACTTTGCGTTTTATATTATATGAATAAATTATCATTTTTTGCATAGGTTGAAAAGCTGTGGCGCGAAAACTAAAAGTCGCACAGCCAAGTTCTTTGCAGATTTAAATTAAGGACATCCCAAGTTATCATTTGCAATGTATCCCTTATTTTTACTCCTACCATTTCGTGAGTTATGACAAAACTCCAGAAGCCTTACTTTGCGTTTTATATTATATGAATAAATTATCATTTTTTGCATAGGTTGAAAAGCTGTGGCGCGAAAACTAAAAGTCGCACAGCCAAGTTCTTTGCAGATTTAAATTAAGGACATCCCAAGTTATCATTTGCAATGTATCCCTTATTTTTACTCCTACCATTTCGTGAGTTATGACAAAACTCCAGAAGCCTTACTTTGCGTTTTATATTATATGAATAAATTATCATTTTTTGCATAGGTTGAAAAGCTGTGGCGCGAAAACTAAAAGTCGCACAGCCAAGTTCTTTGCAGATTTAAATTAAGGACATCCCAAGTTATCATTTGCAATGTATCCCTTATTTTTACTCCTACCATTTCGTGAGTTATGACAAAACTCCAGAAGCCTTACTTTGCGTTTTATATTATATGAATAAATTATCATTTTTTGCATAGGTTGAAAAGCTGTGGCGCAAAAACTAAAACTCGCACAGCCAAGTTCTTTGCAGATTTAAATTAAGGACATCCAAAGTTATCATTTGCAATGTATCCCTTATTTTTACTCCTACCATTTCGTGAGTTATGACAAAACTCCAGAAGCCTTACTTTGCGTTTTATATTATATGAATAAATTATCATTTTTTGCATAGGTTGAAAAGCTGTGGCGCGAAAACTAAAAGTCGCACAGCCAAGTTCTTTGCAGATTTAAATTAAGGACATCCCAAGTTATCATTTGCAATGTATCCCTTATTTTTACTCCTACCATTTCGTGAGTTATGACAAAACTCCAGAAGCCTTACTTTGCGTTTTATATTATATGAATAAATTATCATTTTTTGCATAGGTTGAAAAGCTGTGGCGCGAAAACTAAAAGTCGCACAGCCAAGTTCTTTGCAGATTTAAATTAAGGACATCCCAAGTTATCATTTGCAATGTATCCCTTATTTTTACTCCTACCATTTCGTGAGTTATGACAAAACTCCAGAAGCCTTACTTTGCGTTTTATATTATATGAATAAATTATCATTTTTTGCATAGGTTGAAAAGCTGTGGCGCGAAAACTAAAAGTCGCACAGCCAAGTTCTTTGCAGATTTAAATTAAGGACATCCCAAGTTATCATTTGCAATGTATCCCTTATTTTTACTCCTACCATTTCGTGAGTTATGACAAAACTCCAGAAGCCTTACTTTGCGTTTTATATTATATGAATAAATTATCATTTTTTGCATAGGTTGAAAAGCTGTGGCGCGAAAACTAAAAGTCGCACAGCCAAGTTCTTTGCAGATTTAAATTAAGGACATCCCAAGTTATCATTTGCAATGTATCCCTTATTTTTACTCCTACCATTTCGTGAGTTATGACAAAACTCCAGAAGCCTTACTTTGCGTTTTATATTATATGAATAAATTATCATTTTTTGCATAGGTTGAAAAGCTGTGGCGCGAAAACTAAAAGTCGCACAGCCAAGTTCTTTGCAGATTTAAATTAAGGACATCCCAAGTTATCATTTGCAATGTATCCCTTATTTTTACTCCTACCATTTCGTGAGTTATGACAAAACTCCAGAAGCCTTACTTTGCGTTTTATATTATATGAATAAATTATCATTTTTTGCATAGGTTGAAAAGCTGTGGCGCGAAAACTAAAAGTCGCACAGCCAAGTTCTTTGCAGATTTAAATTAAGGACATCCCAAGTTATCATTTGCAATGTATCCCTTATTTTTACTCCTACCATTTCGTGAGTTATGACAAAACTCCAGAAGCCTTACTTTGCGTTTTATATTATATGAATAAATTATCATTTTTTGCATAGGTTGAAAAGCTGTGGCGCGAAAACTAAAAGTCGCACAGCCAAGTTCTTTGCAGATTTAAATTAAGGACATCCCAAGTTATCATTTGCAATGTATCCCTTATTTTTACTCCTACCATTTCGTGAGTTATGACAAAACTCCAGAAGCCTTACTTTGCGTTTTATATTATATGAATAAATTATCATTTTTTGCATAGGTTGAAAAGCTGTGGCGCGAAAACTAAAAGTCGCACAGCCAAGTTCTTTGCAGATTTAAATTAAGGACATCCAAAGTTATCATTTGCAATGTATCCCTTATTTTTACTCCTACCATTTCGTGAGTTATGACAAAACTCCAGAAGCCTTACTTTGCGTTTTATATTATATGAATAAATTATCATTTTTTGCATAGGTTGAAAAGCTGTGGCGCGAAAACTAAAAGTCGCACAGCCAAGTTCTTTGCAGATTTAAATTAAGGACATCCCAAGTTATCATTTGCAATGTATCCCTTATTTTTACTCCTACCATTTCGTGAGTTATGACAAAACTCCAGAAGCCTTACTTTGCGTTTTATATTATATGAATAAATTATCATTTTTTGCATAGGTTGAAAAGCTGTGGCGCGAAAACTAAAAGTCGCACAGCCAAGTTCTTTGCAGATTTAAATTAAGGACATCCCAAGTTATCATTTGCAATGTATCCCTTATTTTTACTCCTACCATTTCGTGAGTTATGACAAAACTCCAGAAGCCTTACTTTGCGTTTTATATTATATGAATAAATTATCATTTTTTGCATAGGTTGAAAAGCTGTGGCGCGAAAACTAAAAGTCGCACAGCCAAGTTCTTTGCAGATTTAAATTAAGGACATCCCAAGTTATCATTTGCAATGTATCCCTTATTTTTACTTCTACCATTTCGTGAGTTATGACAAAACTCCAGAAGCCTTACTTTGCGTTTTATATTATATGAATAAATTATCATTTTTTGCATAGGTTGAAAAGCTGTGGCGCGAAAACTAAAAGTCGCACAGCCAAGTTCTTTGCAGATTTAAATTAAGGACATCCCAAGTTATCATTTGCAATGTATCCCTTATTTTTACTCCTACCATTTCGTGAGTTATGACAAAACTCCAGAAGCCTTACTTTGCGTTTTATATTATATGAATAAATTATCATTTTTTGCATAGGTTGAAAAGCTGTGGCGCGAAAACTAAAAGTCGCACAGCCAAGTTCTTTGCAGATTTAAATTAAGGACATCCAAAGTTATCATTTGCAATGTATCCCTTATTTTTACTCCTACCATTTCGTGAGTTATGACAAAACTCCAGAAGCCTTACTTTGCGTTTTATATTATATGAATAAATTATCATTTTTTGCATAGGTTGAAAAGCTGTGGCGCGAAAACTAAAAGTCGCACAGCCAAGTTCTTTGCAGATTTAAATTAAGGACATCCCAAGTTATCATTTGCAATGTATCCCTTATTTTTACTCCTACCATTTCGTGAGTTATGACAAAACTCCAGAAGCCTTACTTTGCGTTTTATATTATATGAATAAATTATCATTTTTTGCATAGGTTGAAAAGCTGTGGCGCGAAAACTAAAAGTCGCACAGCCAAGTTCTTTGCAGATTTAAATTAAGGACATCCAAAGTTATCATTTGTAATGTATCCCTTATTTTTACTCCTACCATTTCGTGAGTTATGACAAAACTCCAGAAGCCTTACTTTGCGTTTTATATTATATGAATAAATTATCATTTTTTGCATAGGTTGAAAAGCTGTGGCGCGAAAACTAAAAGTCGCACAGCCAAGTTCTTTGCAGATTTAAATTAAGGACATCCCAAGTTATCATTTGCAATGTATCCCTTATTTTTACTCCTACCATTTCGTGAGTTATGACAAAACTCCAGAAGCCTTACTTTGCGTTTTATATTATATGAATAAATTATCATTTTTTGCATAGGTTGAAAAGCTGTGGCGCGAAAACTAAAAGTCGCACAGCCAAGTTCTTTGCAGATTTAAATTAAGGACATCCCAAGTTATCATTTGCAATGTATCCCTTATTTTTACTCCTACCATTTCGTGAGTTATGACAAAACTCCAGAAGCCTTACTTTGCGTTTTATATTATATGAATAAATTATCATTTTTTGCATAGGTTGAAAAGCTGTGGCGCGAAAACTAAAAGTCGCACAGCCAAGTTCTTTGCAGATTTAAATTAAGGACATCCCAAGTTATCATTTGCAATGT
The DNA here is from genome assembly GCA_932526495.1 of Bombylius major. Classification (NCBI taxonomy): domain Eukaryota; kingdom Metazoa; phylum Arthropoda; class Insecta; order Diptera; family Bombyliidae; genus Bombylius; species Bombylius major. The sequence continues at coordinate 85,697 of CAKOBA010000011.1, forward strand.
ATCCCTTATTTTTACTCCTACCATTTCGTGAGTTATGACAAAACTCCAGAAGCCTTACTTTGCGTTTTATATTATATGAATAAATTATCATTTTTTGCATAGGTTGAAAAGCTGTGGCGCGAAAACTAAAAGTCGCACAGCCAAGTTCTTTGCAGATTTAAATTAAGGACATCCCAAGTTATCATTTGCAATGTATCCCTTATTTTTACTCCTACCATTTCGTGAGTTATGACAAAACTCCAGAAGCCTTACTTTGCGTTTTATATTATATGAATAAATTATCATTTTTTGCATAGGTTGAAAAGCTGTGGCGCGAAAACTAAAAGTCGCACAGCCAAGTTCTTTGCAGATTTAAATTAAGGACATCCAAAGTTATCATTTGCAATGTATCCCTTATTTTTACTCCTACCATTTCGTGAGTTATGACAAAACTCCAGAAGCCTTACTTTGCGTTTTATATTATATGAATAAATTATCATTTTTTGCATAGGTTGAAAAGCTGTGGCGCGAAAACTAAAAGTCGCACAGCCAAGTTCTTTGCAGATTTAAATTAAGGACATCCCAAGTTATCATTTGCAATGTATCCCTTATTTTTACTCCTACCATTTCGTGAGTTATGACAAAACTCCAGAAGCCTTACTTTGCGTTTTATATTATATGAATAAATTATCATTTTTTGCATAGGTTGAAAAGCTGTGGCGCGAAAACTAAAAGTCGCACAGCCAAGTTCTTTGCAGATTTAAATTAAGGACATCCCAAGTTATCATTTGCAATGTATCCCTTATTTTTACTCCTACCATTTCGTGAGTTATGACAAAACTCCAGAAGCCTTACTTTGCGTTTTATATTATATGAATAAATTATCATTTTTTGCATAGGTTGAAAAGCTGTGGCGCGAAAACTAAAAGTCGCACAGCCAAGTTCTTTGCAGATTTAAATTAAGGACATCCCAAGTTATCATTTGCAATGTATCCCTTATTTTTACTCCTACCATTTCGTGAGTTATGACAAAACTCCAGAAGCCTTACTTTGCGTTTTATATTATATGAATAAATTATCATTTTTTGCATAGGTTGAAAAGCTGTGGCGCGAAAACTAAAAGTCGCACAGCCAAGTTCTTTGCAGATTTAAATTAAGGACATCCCAAGTTATCATTTGCAATGTACCCCTTATTTTTACTCCTACCATTTCGTGAGTTATGACAAAACTCCAGAAGCCTTACTTTGCGTTTTATATTATATGAATAAATTATCATTTTTTGCATAGGTTGAAAAGCTGTGGCGCGAAAACTAAAAGTCGCACAGCCAAGTTCTTTGCAGATTTAAATTAAGGACATCCCAAGTTATCATTTGCAATGTATCCCTTATTTTTACTCCTACCATTTCGTGAGTTATGACAAAACTCCAGAAGCCTTACTTTGCGTTTTATATTATATGAATAAATTATCATTTTTTGCATAGGTTGAAAAGCTGTGGCGCGAAAACTAAAAGTCCCACAGCCAAGTTCTTTGCAGATTTAAATTAAGGACATCCCAAGTTATCATTTGCAATGTATCCCTTATTTTTACTCCTACCATTTCGTGAGTTATGACAAAACTCCAGAAGCCTTACTTTGCGTTTTATATTATATGAATAAATTATCATTTTTTGCATAGGTTGAAAAGCTGTGGCGCAAAAACTAAAAGTCGCACAGCCAAGTTCTTTGCAGATTTAAATTAAGGACATCCCAAGTTATCATTTGCAATGTATCCCTTATTTTTACTCCTACCATTTCGTGAGTTATGACAAAACTCCAGAAGCCTTACTTTGCGTTTTATATTATATGAATAAATTATCATTTTTTGCATAGGTTGAAAAGCTGTGGCGCGAAAACTAAAAGTCGCACAGCCAAGTTCTTTGCAGATTTAAATTAAGGACATCCCAAGTTATCATTTGCAATGTATCCCTTATTTTTACTCCTACCATTTCGTGAGTTATGACAAAACTCCAGAAGCCTTACTTTGCGTTTTATATTATATGAATAAATTATCATTTTTTGCATAGGTTGAAAAGCTGTGGCGCGAAAACTAAAAGTCGCACAGCCAAGTTCTTTGCAGATTTAAATTAAGGACATCCCAAGTTATCATTTGCAATGTATCCCTTATTTTTACTCCTACCATTTCGTGAGTTATGACAAAACTCCAGAAGCCTTACTTTGCGTTTTATATTATATGAATAAATTATCATTTTTTGCATAGGTTGAAAAGCTGTGGCGCGAAAACTAAAAGTCGCACAGCCAAGTTCTTTGCAGATTTAAATTAAGGACATCCCAAGTTATCATTTGCAATGTATCCCTTATTTTTACTCCTACCATTTCGTGAGTTATGACAAAACTCCAGAAGCCTTACTTTGCGTTTTATATTATATGAATAAATTATCATTTTTTGCATAGGTTGAAAAGCTGTGGCGCGAAAACTAAAAGTCGCACAGCCAAGTTCTTTGCAGATTTTAATTAAGGACATCCCAAGTTATCATTTGCAATGTATCCCTTATTTTTACTCCTACCATTTCGTGAGTTATGACAAAACTCCAGAAGCCTTACTTTGCGTTTTATATTATATGAATAAATTATCATTTTTTGCATAGGTTGAAAAGCTGTGGCGCGAAAACTAAAAGTCGCACAGCCAAGTTCTTTGCAGATTTAAATTAAGGACATCCCAAGTTATCATTTGCAATGTATCCCTTATTTTTACTCCTACCATTTCGTGAGTTATGACAAAACTCCAGAAGCCTTACTTTGCGTTTTATATTATATGAATAAATTATCATTTTTTGCATAGGTTGAAAAGCTGTGGCGCGAAAACTAAAAGTCCCACAGCCAAGTTCTTTGCAGATTTAAATTAAGGACATCCCAAGTTATCATTTGCAATGTATCCCTTATTTTTACTCCTACCATTTCGTGAGTTATGACAAAACTCCAGAAGCCTTACTTTGCGTTTTATATTATATGAATAAATTATCATTTTTTGCATAGGTTGAAAAGCTGTGGCGCGAAAACTAAAAGTCGCACAGCCAAGTTCTTTGCAGATTTAAATTAAGGACATCCCAAGTTATCATTTGCAATGTATCCCTTATTTTTACTCCTACCATTTCGTGAGTTATGACAAAACTCCAGAAGCCTTACTTTGCGTTTTATATTATATGAATAAATTATCATTTTTTGCATAGGTTGAAAAGCTGTGGCGCGAAAACTAAAAGTCGCACAGCCAAGTTCTTTGCAGATTTAAATTAAGGACATCCCAAGTTATCATTTGCAATGTATCCCTTATTTTTACTCCTACCATTTCGTGAGTTATGACAAAACTCCAGAAGCCTTACTTTGCGTTTTATATTATATGAATAAATTATCATTTTTTGCATAGGTTGAAAAGCTGTGGCGCGAAAACTAAAAGTCGCACAGCCAAGTTCTTTGCAGATTTAAATTAAGGACATCCCAAGTTATCATTTGCAATGTATCCCTTATTTTTACTCCTACCATTTCGTGAGTTATGACAAAACTCCAGAAGCCTTACTTTGCGTTTTATATTATATGAATAAATTATCATTTTTTGCATAGGTTGAAAAGCTGTGGCGCGAAAACTAAAAGTCGCACAGCCAAGTTCTTTGCAGATTTAAATTAAGGACATCCCAAGTTATCATTTGCAATGTATCCCTTATTTTTACTCCTACCATTTCGTGAGTTATGACAAAACTCCAGAAGCCTTACTTTGCGTTTTATATTATATGAATAAATTATCATTTTTTGCATAGGTTGAAAAGCTGTGGCGCGAAAACTAAAAGTCGCACAGCCAAGTTCTTTGCAGATTTAAATTAAGGACATCCCAAGTTATCATTTGCAATGTATCCCTTATTTTTACTCCTACCATTTCGTGAGTTATGACAAAACTCCAGAAGCCTTACTTTGCGTTTTATATTATATGAATAAATTATCATTTTTTGCATAGGTTGTAAAGCTGTGGCGCGAAAACTAAAAGTCGCACAGCCAAGTTCTTTGCAGATTTAAATTAAGGACATCCCAAGTTATCATTTGCAATGTATCCCTTATTTTTACTCCTACCATTTCGTGAGTTATGACAAAACTCCAGAAGCCTTACTTTGCGTTTTATATTATATGAATAAATTATCATTTTTTGCATAGGTTGAAAAGCTGTGGCGCGAAAACTAAAAGTCGCACAGCCAAGTTCTTTGCAGATTTAAATTAAGGACATCCAAAGTTATCATTTGCAATGTATCCCTTATTTTTACTCCTACCATTTCGTGAGTTATGACAAAACTCCAGAAGCCTTACTTTGCGTTTTATATTATATGAATAAATTATCATTTTTTGCATAGGTTGAAAAGCTGTGGCGCGAAAACTAAAAGTCGCACAGCCAAGTTCTTTGCAGATTTAAATTAAGGACATCCCAAGTTATCATTTGCAATGTATCCCTTATTTTTACTCCTACCATTTCGTGAGTTATGACAAAACTCCAGAAGCCTTACTTTGCGTTTTATATTATATGAATAAATTATCATTTTTTGCATAGGTTGAAAAGCTGTGGCGCGAAAACTAAAAGTCGCACAGCCAAGTTCTTTGCAGATTTAAATTAAGGACATCCCAAGTTATCATTTGCAATGTATCCCTTATTTTTACTCCTACCATTTCGTGAGTTATGACAAAACTCCAGAAGCCTTACTTTGCGTTTTATATTATATGAATAAATTATCATTTTTTGCATAGGTTGAAAAGCTGTGGCGCGAAAACTAAAAGTCGCACAGCCAAGTTCTTTGCAGATTTAAATTAAGGACATCCCAAGTTATCATTTGCAATGTATCCCTTATTTTTACTTTTACCATTTCGTGAGTTATGACAAAACTCCAGAAGCCTTACTTTGCGTTTTATATTATATGAATAAATTATCATTTTTTGCATAGGTTGAAAAGCTGTGGCGCGAAAACTAAAAGTCGCACAGCCAAGTTCTTTGCAGATTTAAATTAAGGACATCCCAAGTTATCATTTGCAATGTATCCCTTATTTTTACTCCTACCATTTCGTGAGTTATGACAAAACTCCAGAAGCCTTACTTTGCGTTTTATATTATATGAATAAATTATCATTTTTTGCATAGGTTGAAAAGCTGTGGCGCGAAAACTAAAAGTCGCACAGCCAAGTTCTTTGCAGATTTAAATTAAGGACATCCCAAGTTATCATTTGCAATGTATCCCTTATTTTTACTCCTACCATTTCGTGAGTTATGACAAAACTCCAGAAGCCTTACTTTGCGTTTTATATTATATGAATAAATTATCATTTTTTGCATAGGTTGAAAAGCTGTGGCGCGAAAACTAAAAGTCGCACAGCCAAGTTCTTTGCAGATTTAAATTAAGGACATCCCAAGTTATCATTTGCAATGTATCCCTTATTTTTACTCCTACCATTTCGTGAGTTATGACAAAACTCCAGAAGCCTTACTTTGCGTTTTATATTATATGAATAAATTATCATTTTTTGCATAGGTTGAAAAGCTGTGGCGCGAAAACTAAAAGTCGCACATCCAAGTTCTTTGCAGATTTAAATTAAGGACATCCCAAGTTATCATTTGCAATGTATCCCTTATTTTTACTCCTACCATTTCGTGAGTTATGACAAAACTCCAGAAGCCTTACTTTGCGTTTTATATTATATGAATAAATTATCATTTTTTGCATAGGTTGAAAAGCTGTGGCGCGAAAACTAAAAGTCGCACAGCCAAGTTCTTTGCAGATTTAAATTAAGGACATCCCAAGTTATCATTTGCAATGTATTCCTTATTTTTACTCCTACCATTTCGTGAGTTATGACAAAACTCCAGAAGCCTTACTTTGCGTTTTATATTATATGAATAAATTATCATTTTTTGCATAGGTTGAAAAGCTGTGGCGCGAAAACTAAAAGTCGCACAGCCAAGTTCTTTGCAGATTTAAATTAAGGACATCCCAAGTTATCATTTGCAATGTATCCCTTATTTTTACTCCTACCATTTCGAGAGTTATGACAAAACTCCAGAAGCCTTACTTTGCGTTTTATATTATATGAATAAATTATCATTTTTTGCATAGGTTGAAAAGCTGTGGCGCGAAAACTAAAAGTCGCACAGCCAAGTTCTTTGCAGATTTAAATTAAGGACATCCCAAGTTATCATTTGCAATGTATCCCTTATTTTTACTCCTACCATTTCGTGAGTTATGACAAAACTCCAGAAGCCTTACTTTGCGTTTTATATTATATGAATAAATTATCATTTTTTGCATAGGTTGAAAAGCTGTGGCGCGAAAACTAAAAGTCCCACAGCCAAGTTCTTTGCAGATTTAAATTAAGGACATCCCAAGTTATCATTTGCAATGTATCCCTTATTTTTACTCCTACCATTTCGTGAGTTATGACAAAACTCCAGAAGCCTTACTTTGCGTTTTATATTATATGAATAAATTATCATTTTTTGCATAGGTTGAAAAGCTGTGGCGCGAAAACTAAAAGTCGCACAGCCAAGTTCTTTGCAGATTTAAATTAAGGACATCCCAAGTTATCATTTGCGATGTATCCCTTATTTTTACTCCTACCATTTCGTGAGTTATGACAAAACTCCAGAAGCCTTACTTTGCGTTTTATATTATATGAATAAATTATCATTTTTTGCATTGGTTGAAAAGCTGTGGCGCGAAAACTAAAAGTCCCACAGCCAAGTTCTTTGCAGATTTAAATTAAGGACATCCCAAGTTATCATTTGCAATGTATCCCTTATTTTTACTCCTACCATTTCGTGAGTTATGACAAAACTCCAGAAGCCTTACTTTGCGTTTTATATTATATGAATAAATTATCATTTTTTGCATAGGTTGAAAAGCTGTGGCGCAAAAACTAAAAGTCGCACAGCCAAGTTCTTTGCAGATTTAAATTAAGGACATCCCAAGTTATCATTTGCAATGCATTCCTTATTTTTACTCCTACCATTTCGTGAGTTATGACAAAACTCCAGAAGCCTTACTTTGCGTTTTATATTATATGAATAAATTATCATTTTTTGCATAGGTTGAAAAGCTGTGGCGCGAAAACTAAAAGTCGCACAGCCAAGTTCTTTGCAGATTTAAATTAAGGACATCCCAAGTTATCATTTGCAATGTATCCCTTATTTTTACTCCTACCATTTCGTGAGTTATGACAAAACTCCAGAAGCCTTACTTTGCGTTTTATATTATATGAATAAATTATCATTTTTTGCATAGGTTGAAAAGCTGTGGCGCGAAAACTAAAAGTCGCACAGCCAAGTTCTTTGCAGATTTAAATTAAGGACATCCCAAGTTATCATTTGCAATGTATCCCTTATTTTTACTCCTACCATTTCGTGAGTTATGACAAAACTCCAGAAGCCTTACTTTGCGTTTTATATTATATGAATAAATTATCATTTTTTGCATAGGTTGAAAAGCTGTGGCGCGAAAACTAAAAGTCGCACAGCCAAGTTCTTTGCAGATTTAAATTAAGGACATCCCAAGTTATCATTTGCAATGTACCCCTTATTTTTACTCCTACCATTTCGTGAGTTATGACAAAACTCCAGAAGCCTTACTTTGCGTTTTATATTATATGAATAAATTATCATTTTTTGCATAGGTTGAAAAGCTGTGGCGCGAAAACTAAAAGTCGCACAGCCAAGTTCTTTGCAGATTTAAATTAAGGACATCCCAAGTTATCATTTGCAATGTATCCCTTATTTTTACTCCTACCATTTCGTGAGTTATGACAAAACTCCAGAAGCCTTACTTTGCGTTTTATATTATATGAATAAATTATCATTTTTTGCATAGGTTGAAAAGCTGTGGCGCGAAAACTAAAAGTCGCACAGCCAAGTTCTTTGCAGATTTAAATTAAGGACATCCCAAGTTATCATTTGCGATGTATCCTTTATTTTTACTCCTACCATTTCGTGAGTTATGACAAAACTCCAGAAGCCTTACTTTGCGTTTTATATTATATGAATAAATTATCATTTTTTGCATAGGTTGAAAAGCTGTGGCGCGAAAACTAAAAGTCGCACAGCCAAGTTCTTTGCAGATTTAAATTAAGGACATCCCAAGTTATCATTTGCAATGTATCCCTTATTTTTACTCCTACCATTTCGTGAGTTATGACAAAACTCCAGAAGCCTTACTTTGCGTTTTATATTATATGAATAAATTATCATTTTTTGCATAGGTTGAAAAGCTGTGGCGCGAAAACTAAAAGTCCCACAGCCAAGTTCTTTGCAGATTTAAATTAAGGACATCCCAAGTTATCATTTGCAATGTATCCCTTATTTTTACTCCTACCATTTCGTGAGTTATGACAAAACTCCAGAAGCCTTACTTTGCGTTTTATATTATATGAATAAATTATCATTTTTTGCATAGGTTGAAAAGCTGTGGCGCGAAAACTAAAAGTCCCACAGCCAAGTTCTTTGCAGATTTAAATTAAGGACATCCCAAGTTATCATTTGCAATGTATCCCTTATTTTTACTCCTACCATTTCGTGAGTTATGACAAAACTCCAGAAGCCTTACTTTGCGTTTTATATTATATGAATAAATTATCATTTTTTGCATAGGTTGAAAAGCTGTGGCGCGAAAACTAAAAGTCGCACAGCCAAGTTCTTTGCAGATTTAAATTAAGGACATCCCAAGTTATCATTTGCAATGTACCCCTTATTTTTACTCCTACCATTTCGTGAGTTATGACAAAACTCCAGAAGCCTTACTTTGCGTTTTATATTATATGAATAAATTATCATTTTTTGCATAGGTTGTAAAGCTGTGGCGCGAAAACTAAAAGTCGCACAGCCAAGTTCTTTGCAGATTTAAATTAAGGACATCCCAAGTTATCATTTGCAATGTATCCCTTATTTTTACTCCTACCATTTCGTGAGTTATGACAAAACTCCAGAAGCCTTACTTTGCGTTTTATATTATATGAATAAATTATCATTTTTTGCATAGGTTGAAAAGCTGTGGCGCGAAAACTAAAAGTCGCACAGCCAAGTTCTTTGCAGATTTAAATTAAGGACATCCCAAGTTATCATTTGCGATGTATCCCTTATTTTTACTCCTACCATTTCGTGAGTTATGACAAAACTCCAGAAGCCTTACTTTGCGTTTTATATTATATGAATAAATTATCATTTTTTGCATAGGTTGAAAAGCTGTGGCGCGAAAACTAAAAGTCGCACAGCCAAGTTCTTTGCAGATTTAAATTAAGGACATCCCAAGTTATCATTTGCAATGTATCCCTTATTTTTACTCCTACCATTTCGTGAGTTATGACAAAACTCCAGAAGCCTTACTTTGCGTTTTATATTATATGAATAAATTATCATTTTTTGCATAGGTTGAAAAGCTGTGGCGCGAAAACTAAAAGTCCCACAGCCAAGTTCTTTGCAGATTTAAATTAAGGACATCCCAAGTTATCATTTGCAATGTATCCCTTATTTTTACTCCTACCATTTCGTGAGTTATGACAAAACTCCAGAAGCCTTACTTTGCGTTTTATATTATATGAATAAATTATCATTTTTTGCATAGGTTGAAAAGCTGTGGCGCGAAAACTAAAAGTCGCACAGCCAAGTTCTTTGCAGATTTAAATTAAGGACATCCCAAGTTATCATTTGCAATGTATCCCTTATTTTTACTCCTACCATTTCGTGAGTTATGACAAAACTCCAGAAGCCTTACTTTGCGTTTTATATTATATGAATAAATTATCATTTTTTGCATAGGTTGAAAAGCTGTGGCGCGAAAACTAAAAGTCGCACAGCCAAGTTCTTTGCAGATTTAAATTAAGGACATCCCAAGTTATCATTTGCAATGTATCCCTTATTTTTACTCCTACCATTTCGTGAGTTATGACAAAACTCCAGAAGCCTTACTTTGCGTTTTATATTATATGAATAAATTATCATTTTTTGCATAGGTTGAAAAGCTGTGGCGCGAAAACTAAAAGTCGCACAGCCAAGTTCTTTGCAGATTTAAATTAAGGACATCCCAAGTTATCATTTGCAATGTATCCCTTATTTTTACTCCTACCATTTCGTGAGTTATGACAAAACTCCAGAAGCCTTACTTTGCGTTTTATATTATATGAATAAATTATCATTTTTTGCATAGGTTGAAAAGCTGTGGCGCGAAAACTAAAAGTCGCACAGCCAAGTTCTTTGCAGATTTAAATTAAGGACATCCCAAGTTATCATTTGCAATGTATCCCTTATTTTTACTCCTACCATTTCGTGAGTTATGACAAAACTCCAGAAGCCTTACTTTGCGTTTTATATTATATGAATAAATTATCATTTTTTGCATAGGTTGAAAAGCTGTGGCGCGAAAACTAAAAGTCGCACAGCCAAGTTCTTTGCAGATTTAAATTAAGGACATCCCAAGTTATCATTTGCAATGTATCCCTTATTTTTACTCCTACCATTTCGTGAGTTATGACAAAACTCCAGAAGCCTTACTTTGCGTTTTATATTATATGAATAAATTATCATTTTTTGCATAGGTTGAAAAGCTGTGGCGCGAAAACTAAAAGTCGCACAGCCAAGTTCTTTGCAGATTTAAATTAAGGACATCCAAAGTTATCATTTGCAATGTATCCCTTATTTTTACTCCTACCATTTCGTGAGTTATGACAAAACTCCAGAAGCCTTACTTTGCGTTTTATATTATATGAATAAATTATCATTTTTTGCATAGGTTGAAAAGCTGTGGCGCGAAAACTAAAAGTCGCACAGCCAAGTTCTTTGCAGATTTAAATTAAGGACATCCCAAGTTATCATTTGCAATGTATCCCTTATTTTTACTCCTACCATTTCGTGAGTTATGACAAAACTCCAGAAGCCTTACTTTGCGTTTTATATTATATGAATAAATTATCATTTTTTGCATAGGTTGAAAAGCTGTGGCGCGAAAACTAAAAGTCGCACAGCCAAGTTCTTTGCAGATTTAAATTAAGGACATCCCAAGTTATCATTTGCAATGTATCCCTTATTTTTACTCCTACCATTTCGTGAGTTATGACAAAACTCCAGAAGCCTTACTTTGCGTTTTATATTATATGAATAAATTATCATTTTTTGCATAGGTTGAAAAGCTGTGGCGCAAAAACTAAAAGTCGCACAGCCAAGTTCTTTGCAGATTTAAATTAAGGACATCCCAAGTTATCATTTGCAATGTATCCCTTATTTTTACTTTTACCATTTCGTGAGTTATGACAAAACTCCAGAAGCCTTACTTTGCGTTTTATATTATATGAATAAATTATCATTTTTTGCATAGGTTGAAAAGCTGTGGCGCGAAAACTAAAAGTCGCACAGCCAAGTTCTTTGCAGATTTAAATTAAGGACATCCCAAGTTATCATTTGCAATGTATCCCTTATTTTTACTCCTACCATTTCGTGAGTTATGACAAAACTCCAGAAGCCTTACTTTGCGTTTTATATTATATGAATAAATTATCATTTTTTGCATAGGTTGAAAAGCTGTGGCGCGAAAACTAAAAGTCGCACAGCCAAGTTCTTTGCAGATTTAAATTAAGGACATCCAAAGTTATCATTTGCAATGTATCCCTTATTTTTACTCCTACCATTTCGTGAGTTATGACAAAACTCCAGAAGCCTTACTTTGCGTTTTATATTATATGAATAAATTATCATTTTTTGCATAGGTTGAAAAGCTGTGGCGCAAAAACTAAAAGTCGCACAGCCAAGTTCTTTGCAGATTTAAATTAAGGACATCCCAAGTTATCATTTGCAATGTATTCCTTATTTTTACTCCTACCATTTCGTGAGTTATGACAAAACTCCAGAAGCCTTACTTTGCGTTTTATATTATATGAATAAATTATCATTTTTTGCATAGGTTGAAAAGCTGTGGCGCGAAAACTAAAAGTCGCACAGCCAAGTTCTTTGCAGATTTAAATTAAGGACATCCCAAGTTATCATTTGCAATGTATCCCTTATTTTTACTCCTACCATTTCGTGAGTTATGACAAAACTCCAGAAGCCTTACTTTGCGTTTTATATTATATGAATAAATTATCATTTTTTGCATAGGTTGAAAAGCTGTGGCGCGAAAACTAAAAGTCGCACAGCCAAGTTCTTTGCAGATTTAAATTAAGGACATCCAAAGCTATCATTTGCAATGTATCCCTTATTTTTACTCCTACCATTTCGTGAGTTATGACAAAACTCCAGAAGCCTTACTTTGCGTTTTATATTATATGAATAAATTATCATTTTTTGCATAGGTTGAAAAGCTGTGGCGCGAAAACTAAAAGTCGCACAGCCAAGTTCTTTGCAGATTTAAATTAAGGACATCCCAAGTTATCATTTGCAATGTATCCCTTATTTTTACTCCTACCATTTCGTGAGTTATGACAAAACTCCAGAAGCCTTACTTTGCGTTTTATATTATATGAATAAATTATCATTTTTTGCATAGGTTGAAAAGCTGTGGCGCGAAAACTAAAAGTCGCACAGCCAAGTTCTTTGCAGATTTAAATTAAGGACATCCCAAGTTATCATTTGCAATGTATCCCTTATTTTTACTCCTACCATTTCGTGAGTTATGACAAAACTCCAGAAGCCTTACTTTGCGTTTTATATTATATGAATAAATTATCATTTTTTGCATAGGTTGAAAAGCTGTGGCGCAAAAACTAAAAGTCGCACAGCCAAGTTCTTTGCAGATTTAAATTAAGGACATCCCAAGTTATCATTTGCAATGTATCCCTTATTTTTACTTTTACCATTTCGTGAGTTATGACAAAACTCCAGAAGCCTTACTTTGCGTTTTATATTATATGAATAAATTATCATTTTTTGCATAGGTTGAAAAGCTGTGGCGCGAAAACTAAAAGTCGCACAGCCAAGTTCTTTGCAGATTTAAATTAAGGACATCCCAAGTTATCATTTGCAATGTATCCCTTATTTTTACTCCTACCATTTCGTGAGTTATGACAAAACTCCAGAAGCCTTACTTTGCGTTTTATATTATATGAATAAATTATCATTTTTTGCATAGGTTGAAAAGCTGTGGCGCGAAAACTAAAAGTCGCACAGCCAAGTTCTTTGCAGATTTAAATTAAGGACATCCAAAGTTATCATTTGCAATGTAACCCTTATTTTTACTCCTACCATTTCGTGAGTTATGACAAAACTCCAGAAGCCTTACTTTGCGTTTTATATTATATGAATAAATTATCATTTTTTGCATAGGTTGAAAAGCTGTGGCGCAAAAACTAAAAGTCGCACAGCCAAGTTCTTTGCAGATTTAAATTAAGGACATCCCAAGTTATCATTTGCAATGTATCCCTTATTTTTACTCCTACCATTTCGTGAGTTATGACAAAACTCCAGAAGCCTTACTTTGCGTTTTATATTATATGAATAAATTATCATTTTTTGCATAGGTTGAAAAGCTGTGGCGCGAAAACTAAAAGTCGCACAGCCAAGTTCTTTGCAGATTTAAATTAAGGACATCCCAAGTTATCATTTGCAATGTATCCCTTATTTTTACTCCTACCATTTCGTGAGTTATGACAAAACTCCAGAAGCCTTACTTTGCGTTTTATATTATATGAATAAATTATCATTTTTTGCATAGGTTGAAAAGCTGTGGCGCGAAAACTAAAAGTCGCACAGCCAAGTTCTTTGCAGATTTAAATTAAGGACATCCCAAGTTATCATTTGCAATGTATCCCTTATTTTTACTCCTACCATTTCGTGAGTTATGACAAAACTCCAGAAGCCTTACTTTGCGTTTTATATTATATGAATAAATTATCATTTTTTGCATAGGTTGAAAAGCTGTGGCGCGAAAACTAAAAGTCGCACAGCCAAGTTCTTTGCAGATTTAAATTAAGGACATCCCAAGTTATTATTTGCAATGTACCCCTTATTTTTACTCCTACCATTTCGTGAGTTATGACAAAACTCCAGAAGCCTTACTTTGCGTTTTATATTATATGAATAAATTATCATTTTTTGCATAGGTTGAAAAGCTGTGGCGCGAAAACTAAAAGTCGCACAGCCAAGTTCTTTGCAGATTTAAATTAAGGACATCCCAAGTTATCATTTGCAATGTATCCCTTATTTTTACTCCTACCATTTCGTGAGTTATGACAAAACTCCAGAAGCCTTACTTTGCGTTTTATATTATATGAATAAATTATCATTTTTTGCATAGGTTGAAAAGCTGTGGCGCGAAAACTAAAAGTCGCACAGCCAAGTTCTTTGCAGATTTAAATTAAGGACATCCCAAGTTATCATTTGCGATGTATCCCTTATTTTTACTCCTACCATTTCGTGAGTTATGACAAAACTCCAGAAGCCTTACTTTGCGTTTTATATTATATGAATAAATTATCATTTTTTGCATAGGTTGAAAAGCTGTGGCGCGAAAACTAAAAGTCGCACAGCCAAGTTCTTTGCAGATTTAAATTAAGGACATCCCAAGTTATCATTTGCAATGTATCCCTTATTTTTACTCCTACCATTTCGTGAGTTATGACAAAACTCCAGAAGCCTTACTTTGCGTTTTATATTATATGAATAAATTATCATTTTTTGCATAGGTTGAAAAGCTGTGGCGCGAAAACTAAAAGTCGCACAGCCAAGTTCTTTGCAGATTTAAATTAAGGACATCCCAAGTTATCATTTGCAATGTATCCCTTATTTTTACTCCTACCATTTCGTGAGTTATGACAAAACTCCAGAAGCCTTACTTTGCGTTTTATATTATATGAATAAATTATCATTTTTTGCATAGGTTGAAAAGCTGTGGCGCGAAAACTAAAAGTCCCACAGCCAAGTTCTTTGCAGATTTAAATTAAGGACATCCCAAGTTATCATTTGCAATGTATCCCTTATTTTTACTCCTACCATTTCGTGAGTTATGACAAAACTCCAGAAGCCTTACTTTGCGTTTTATATTATATGAATAAATTATCATTTTTTGCATAGGTTGAAAAGCTGTGGCGCGAAAACTAAAAGTCGCACAGCCAAGTTCTTTGCAGATTTAAATTAAGGACATCCCAAGTTATCATTTGCAATGTATCCCTTATTTTTACTCCTACCATTTCGTGAGTTATGACAAAACTCCAGAAGCCTTACTTTGCGTTTTATATTATATGAATAAATTATCATTTTTTGCATAGGTTGAAAAGCTGTGGCGCGAAAACTAAAAGTCGCACAGCCAAGTTCTTTGCAGATTTAAATTAAGGACATCCCAAGTTATCATTTGCAATGTATCCCTTATTTTTACTCCTACCATTTCGTGAGTTATGACAAAACTCCAGAAGCCTTACTTTGCGTTTTATATTATATGAATAAATTATCATTTTTTGCATAGGTTGAAAAGCTGTGGCGCGAAAACTAAAAGTCGCACAGCCAAGTTCTTTGCAGATTTAAATTAAGGACATCCCAAGTTATCATTTGCAATGTATCCCTTATTTTTACTCCTACCATTTCGTGAGTTATGACAAAACTCCAGAAGCCTTACTTTGCGTTTTATATTATATGAATAAATTATCATTTTTTGCATAGGTTGAAAAGCTGTGGCGCGAAAACTAAAAGTCGCACAGCCAAGTTCTTTGCAGATTTAAATTAAGGACATCCCAAGTTATCATTTGCAATGTATCCCTTATTTTTACTCCTACCATTTCGTGAGTTATGACAAAACTCCAGAAGCCTTACTTTGCGTTTTATATTATATGAATAAATTATCATTTTTTGCATAGGTTGAAAAGCTGTGGCGCGAAAACTAAAAGTCGCACAGCCAAGTTCTTTGCAGATTTAAATTAAGGACATCCCAAGTTATCATTTGCAATGTATCCCTTATTTTTACTCCTACCATTTCGTGAGTTATGACAAAACTCCAGAAGCCTTACTTTGCGTTTTATATTATATGAATAAATTATCATTTTTTGCATAGGTTGAAAAGCTGTGGCGCGAAAACTAAAAGTCGCACAGCCAAGTTCTTTGCAGATTTAAATTAAGGACATCCAAAGTTATCATTTGCAATGTATCCCTTATTTTTACTCCTACCATTTCGTGAGTTATGACAAAACTCCAGAAGCCTTACTTTGCGTTTTATATTATATGAATAAATTATCATTTTTTGCATAGGTTGAAAAGCTGTGGCGCGAAAACTAAAAGTCGCACAGCCAAGTTCTTTGCAGATTTAAATTAAGGACATCCCAAGTTATCATTTGCAATGTATCCCTTATTTTTACTCCTACCATTTCGTGAGTTATGACAAAACTCCAGAAGCCTTACTTTGCGTTTTATATTATATGAATAAATTATCATTTTTTGCATAGGTTGAAAAGCTGTGGCGCGAAAACTAAAAGTCGCACAGCCAAGTTCTTTGCAGATTTAAATTAAGGACATCCCAAGTTATCATTTGCAATGTATCCCTTATTTTTACTCCTACCATTTCGTGAGTTATGACAAAACTCCAGAAGCCTTACTTTGCGTTTTATATTATATGAATAAATTATCATTTTTTGCATAGGTTGAAAAGCTGTGGCGCGAAAACTAAAAGTCGCACAGCCAAGTTCTTTGCAGATTTAAATTAAGGACATCCCAAGTTATCATTTGCAATGTATCCCTTATTTTTACTCCTACCATTTCGTGAGTTATGACAAAACTCCAGAAGCCTTACTTTGCGTTTTATATTATATGAATAAATTATCATTTTTTGCATAGGTTGAAAAGCTGTGGCGCAAAAACTAAAAGTCGCACAGCCAAGTTCTTTGCAGATTTAAATTAAGGACATCCCAAGTTATCATTTGCAATGTATTCCTTATTTTTACTCCTACCATTTCGTGAGTTATGACAAAACTCCAGAAGCCTTACTTTGCGTTTTATATTATATGAATAAATTATCATT
This sequence comes from Bombylius major, assembly GCA_932526495.1. NCBI lineage: Eukaryota > Metazoa > Arthropoda > Insecta > Diptera > Bombyliidae > Bombylius > Bombylius major. Next base: position 102,667 of record CAKOBA010000011.1, read on the forward strand.
TTTTGCATAGGTTGAAAAGCTGTGGCGCGAAAACTAAAAGTCGCACAGCCAAGTTCTTTGCAGATTTAAATTAAGGACATCCCAAGTTATCATTTGCAATGTATCCCTTATTTTTACTCCTACCATTTCGTGAGTTATGACAAAACTCCAGAAGCCTTACTTTGCGTTTTATATTATATGAATAAATTATCATTTTTTGCATAGGTTGAACAGCTGTGGCGCGAAAACTAAAAGTCGCACAGCCAAGTTCTTTGCAGATTTAAATTAAGGACATCTAAAGTTATCATTTGCAATGTATCCCTTATTTTTACTCCTATCATTTCGTGAGTTATGACAAAACTCCAGAAGCCTTACTTTGCGTTTTATATTATATGAATAAATTATCATTTTTTGCATAGGTTGAAAAGCTGTGGCGCGAAAACTAAAAGTCGCACAGCCAAGTTCTTTGCAGATTTAAATTAAGGACATCCCAAGTTATCATTTGCAATGTATCCCTTATTTTTACTCCTACCATTTCGTGAGTTATGACAAAACTCCAGAAGCCTTACTTTGCGTTTTATATTATATGAATAAATTATCATTTTTTGCATAGGTTGAAAAGCTGTGGCGCAAAAACTAAAAGTCGCACAGCCAAGTTCTTTGCAGATTTAAATTAAGGACATCCCAAGTTATCATTTGCAATGCATTCCTTATTTTTACTCCTACCATTTCGTGAGTTATGACAAAACTCCAGAAGCCTTACTTTGCGTTTTATATTATATGAATAAATTATCATTTTTTGCATAGGTTGAAAAGCTGTGGCGCGAAAACTAAAAGTCGCACAGCCAAGTTCTTTGCAGATTTAAATTAAGGACATCCCAAGTTATCATTTGCAATGTATCCCTTATTTTTACTCCTACCATTTCGTGAGTTATGACAAAACTCCAGAAGCCTTACTTTGCGTTTTATATTATATGAATAAATTATCATTTTTTGCATAGGTTGAAAAGCTGTGGCGCGAAAACTAAAAGTCGCACAGCCAAGTTCTTTGCAGATTTAAATTAAGGACATCCCAAGTTATCATTTGCAATGTATCCCTTATTTTTACTCCTACCATTTCGTGAGTTATGACAAAACTCCAGAAGCCTTACTTTGCGTTTTATATTATATGAATAAATTATCATTTTTTGCATAGGTTGAAAAGCTGTGGCGCGAAAACTAAAAGTCGCACAGCCAAGTTCTTTGCAGATTTAAATTAAGGACATCCCAAGTTATCATTTGCAATGTATCCCTTATTTTTACTCCTACCATTTCGTGAGTTATGACAAAACTCCAGAAGCCTTACTTTGCGTTTTATATTATATGAATAAATTATCATTTTTTGCATAGGTTGAAAAGCTGTGGCGCAAAAACTAAAAGTCGCACAGCCAAGTTCTTTGCAGATTTAAATTAAGGACATCCCAAGTTATCATTTGCAATGTATCCCTTATTTTTACTTTTACAATTTCGTGAGTTATGACAAAACTCCAGAAGCCTTACTTTGCGTTTTATATTATATGAATAAATTATCATTTTTTGCATAGGTTGAAAAGCTGTGGCGCGAAAACTAAAAGTCGCACAGCCAAGTTCTTTGCAGATTTAAATTAAGGACATCCCAAGTTATCATTTGCAATGTATCCCTTATTTTTACTCCTACCATTTCGTGAGTTATGACAAAACTCCAGAAGCCTTACTTTGCGTTTTATATTATATGAATAAATTATCATTTTTTGCATAGGTTGAAAAGCTGTGGCGCGAAAACTAAAAGTCGCACAGCCAAGTTCTTTGCAGATTTAAATTAAGGACATCCCAAGTTATCATTTGCAATGTATCCCTTATTTTTACTCCTACCATTTCGTGAGTTATGACAAAACTCCAGAAGCCTTACTTTGCGTTTTATATTATATGAATAAATTATCATTTTTTGCATAGGTTGAAAAGCTGTGGCGCAAAAACTAAAAGTCGCACAGCCAAGTTCTTTGCAGATTTAAATTAAGGACATCCCAAGTTATCATTTGCAATGTATCCCTTATTTTTACTCCTACCATTTCGTGAGTTATGACAAAACTCCAGAAGCCTTACTTTGCGTTTTATATTATATGAATAAATTATCATTTTTTGCATAGGTTGAAAAGCTGTGGCGCGAAAACTAAAAGTCGCACAGCCAAGTTCTTTGCAGATTTAAATTAAGGACATCCCAAGTTATCATTTGCAGTGTATCCCTTATTTTTACTCCTACCATTTCGTGAGTTATGACAAAACTCCAGAAGCCTTACTTTGCGTTTTATATTATATGAATAAATTATCATTTTTTGCATAGGTTGAAAAGCTGTGGCGCGAAAACTAAAAGTCGCACAGCCAAGTTCTTTGCAGATTTAAATTAAGGACATCCCAAGTTATCATTTGCAATGTATCCCTTATTTTTACTCCTACCATTTCGTGAGTTATGACAAAACTCCAGAAGCCTTACTTTGCGTTTTATATTATATGAATAAATTATCATTTTTTGCATAGGTTGAAAAGCTGTGGCGCGAAAACTAAAAGTCGCACAGCCAAGTTCTTTGCAGATTTAAATTAAGGACATCCCAAGTTATCATTTGCAATGTACCCCTTATTTTTACTCCTACCATTTCGTGAGTTATGACAAAACTCCAGAAGCCTTACTTTGCGTTTTATATTATATGAATAAATTATCATTTTTTGCATAGGTTGAAAAGCTGTGGCGCGAAAACTAAAAGTCGCACAGCCAAGTTCTTTGCAGATTTAAATTAAGGACATCCCAAGTTATCATTTGCAATGTATCCCTTATTTTTACTCCTACCATTTCGTGAGTTATGACAAAACTCCAGAAGCCTTACTTTGCGTTTTATATTATATGAATAAATTATCATTTTTTGCATAGGTTGAAAAGCTGTGGCGCGAAAACTAAAAGTCGCACAGCCAAGTTCTTTGCAGATTTAAATTAAGGACATCCCAAGTTATCATTTGCGATGTATCCCTTATTTTTACTCCTACCATTTCGTGAGTTATGACAAAACTCCAGAAGCCTTACTTTGCGTTTTATATTATATGAATAAATTATCATTTTTTGCATAGGTTGAAAAGCTGTGGCGCGAAAACTAAAAGTCGCACAGCCAAGTTCTTTGCAGATTTAAATTAAGGACATCCCAAGTTATCATTTGCAATGTATCCCTTATTTTTACTCCTACCATTTCGTGAGTTATGACAAAACTCCAGAAGCCTTACTTTGCGTTTTATATTATATGAATAAATTATCATTTTTTGCATAGGTTGAAAAGCTGTGGCGCGAAAGCTAAAAGTCCCACAGCCAAGTTCTTTGCAGATTTAAATTAAGGACATCCCAAGTTATCATTTGCAATGTATCCCTTATTTTTACTCCTACCATTTCGTGAGTTATGACAAAACTCCAGAAGCCTTACTTTGCGTTTTATATTATATGAATAAATTATCATTTTTTGCATAGGTTGAAAAGCTGTGGCGCGAAAACTAAAAGTCCCACAGCCAAGTTCTTTGCAGATTTAAATTAAGGACATCCCAAGTTATCATTTGCAATGTATCCCTTATTTTTACTCCTACCATTTCGTGAGTTATGACAAAACTCCAGAAGCCTTACTTTGCGTTTTATATTATATGAATAAATTATCATTTTTTGCATAGGTTGAAAAGCTGTGGCGCGAAAACTAAAAGTCGCACAGCCAAGTTCTTTGCAGATTTAAATTAAGGACATCCCAAGTTATCATTTGCAATGTATCCCTTATTTTTACTCCTACCATTTCGTGAGTTATGACAAAACTCCAGAAGCCTTACTTTGCGTTTTATATTATATGAATAAATTATCATTTTTTGCATAGGTTGAAAAGCTGTGGCGCGAAAACTAAAAGTCGCACAGCCAAGTTCTTTGCAGATTTAAATTAAGGACATCCCAAGTTATCATTTGCAATGTATCCCTTATTTTTACTCCTACCATTTCGTGAGTTATGACAAAACTCCAGAAGCCTTACTTTGCGTTTTATATTATATGAATAAATTATCATTTTTTGCATAGGTTGAAAAGCTGTGGCGCGAAAACTAAAAGTCGCACAGCCAAGTTCTTTGCAGATTTAAATTAAGGACATCCCAAGTTATCATTTGCAATGTATCCCTTATTTTTACTCCTACCATTTCGTGAGTTATGACAAAACTCCAGAAGCCTTACTTTGCGTTTTATATTATATGAATAAATTATCATTTTTTGCATAGGTTGAAAAGCTGTGGCGCGAAAACTAAAAGTCGCACAGCCAAGTTCTTTGCAGATTTAAATTAAGGACATCCCAAGTTATCATTTGCAATGTATCCCTTATTTTTACTCCTACCATTTCGTGAGTTATGACAAAACTCCAGAAGCCTTACTTTGCGTTTTATATTATATGAATAAATTATCATTTTTTGCATAGGTTGAAAAGCTGTGGCGCGAAAACTAAAAGTCGCACAGCCAAGTTCTTTGCAGATTTAAATTAAGGACATCCCAAGTTATCATTTGCAATGTATCCCTTATTTTTACTCCTACCATTTCGTGAGTTATGACAAAACTCCAGAAGCCTTACTTTGCGTTTTATATTATATGAATAAATTATCATTTTTTGCATAGGTTGAAAAGCTGTGGCGCGAAAACTAAAAGTCGCACAGCCAAGTTCTTTGCAGATTTAAATTAAGGACATCCCAAGTTATCATTTGCAATGTATCCCTTATTTTTACTCCTACCATTTCGTGAGTTATGACAAAACTCCAGAAGCCTTACTTTGCGTTTTATATTATATGAATAAATTATCATTTTTTGCATAGGTTGAACAGCTGTGGCGCGAAAACTAAAAGTCGCACAGCCAAGTTCTTTGCAGATTTAAATTAAGGACATCCAAAGTTATCATTTGCAATGTATCCCTTATTTTTACTCCTACCATTTCGTGAGTTATGACAAAACTCCAGAAGCCTTACTTTGCGTTTTATATTATATGAATAAATTATCATTTTTTGCATAGGTTGAAAAGCTGTGGCGCGAAAACTAAAAGTCGCACAGCCAAGTTCTTTGCAGATTTAAATTAAGGACATCCCAAGTTATCATTTGCAATGTATCCCTTATTTTTACTCCTACCATTTCGTGAGTTATGACAAAACTCCTGAAGCCTTACTTTGCGTTTTATATTATATGAATAAATTATCATTTTTTGCATAGGTTGAAAAGCTGTGGCGCGAAAACTACAAGTCGCACAGCCAAGTTCTTTGCAGATTTAAATTAAGGACATCCCAAGTTATCATTTGCAATGTATCCCTTATTTTTACTCCTACCATTTCGTGAGTTATGACAAAACTCCAGAAGCCTTACTTTGCGTTTTATATTATATGAATAAATTATCATTTTTTGCATAGGTTGAAAAGCTGTGGCGCGAAAACTAAAAGTCGCACAGCCAAGTTCTTTGCAGATTTAAATTAAGGACATCCCAAGTTATCATTTGCAATGTATTCCTTATTTTTACTCCTACCATTTCGTGAGTTATGACAAAACTCCAGAAGCCTTACTTTGCGTTTTATATTATATGAATAAATTATCATTTTTTGCATAGGTTGAAAAGCTGTGGCGCGAAAACTAAAAGTCGCACAGCCAAGTTCTTTGCAGATTTAAATTAAGGACATCCCAAGTTATCATTTGCAATGTATCCCTTATTTTTACTCCTACCATTTCGTGAGTTATGACAAAACTCCAGAAGCCTTACTTTGCGTTTTATATTATATGAATAAATTATCATTTTTTGCATAGGTTGAAAAGCTGTGGCGCGAAAACTAAAAGTCGCACAGCCAAGTTCTTTGCAGATTTAAATTAAGGACATCCCAAGTTATCATTTGCAATGTATCCCTTATTTTTACTCCTACCATTTCGTGAGTTATGACAAAACTCCAGAAGCCTTACTTTGCGTTTTATATTATATGAATAAATTATCATTTTTTGCATAGGTTGAAAAGCTGTGGCGCGAAAACTAAAAGTCGCACAGCCAAGTTCTTTGCAGATTTAAATTAAGGACATCCCAAGTTATCATTTGCAATGTACCCCTTATTTTTACTCCTACCATTTCGTGAGTTATGACAAAACTCCAGAAGCCTTACTTTGCGTTTTATATTATATGAATAAATTATCATTTTTTGCATAGGTTGAAAAGCTGTGGCGCGAAAACTAAAAGTCGCACAGCCAAGTTCTTTGCAGATTTAAATTAAGGACATCCCAAGTTATCATTTGCAATGTATCCCTTATTTTTACTCCTACCATTTCGTGAGTTATGACAAAACTCCAGAAGCCTTACTTTGCGTTTTATATTATATGAATAAATTATCATTTTTTGCATAGGTTGAAAAGCTGTGGCGCGAAAACTAAAAGTCGCACAGCCAAGTTCTTTGCAGATTTAAATTAAGGACATCCCAAGTTATCATTTGCGATGTATCCCTTATTTTTACTCCTACCATTTCGTGAGTTATGACAAAACTCCAGAAGCCTTACTTTGCGTTTTATATTATATGAATAAATTATCATTTTTTGCATAGGTTGAAAAGCTGTGGCGCGAAAACTAAAAGTCGCACAGCCAAGTTCTTTGCAGATTTAAATTAAGGACATCCCAAGTTATCATTTGCAATGTATCCCTTATTTTTACTCCTACCATTTCGTGAGTTATGACAAAACTCCAGAAGCCTTACTTTGCGTTTTATATTATATGAATAAATTATCATTTTTTGCATAGGTTGAAAAGCTGTGGCGCGAAAACTAAAAGTCCCACAGCCAAGTTCTTTGCAGATTTAAATTAAGGACATCCCAAGTTATCATTTGCAATGTATCCCTTATTTTTACTCCTACCATTTCGTGAGTTATGACAAAACTCCAGAAGCCTTACTTTGCGTTTTATATTATATGAATAAATTATCATTTTTTGCATAGGTTGAAAAGCTGTGGCGCGAAAACTAAAAGTCCCACAGCCAAGTTCTTTGCAGATTTAAATTAAGGACATCCCAAGTTATCATTTGCAATGTATCCCTTATTTTTACTCCTACCATTTCGTGAGTTATGACAAAACTCCAGAAGCCTTACTTTGCGTTTTATATTATATGAATAAATTATCATTTTTTGCATAGGTTGAAAAGCTGTGGCGCGAAAACTAAAAGTCGCACAGCCAAGTTCTTTGCAGATTTAAATTAAGGACATCCCAAGTTATCATTTGCAATGTATCCCTTATTTTTACTCCTACCATTTCGTGAGTTATGACAAAACTCCAGAAGCCTTACTTTGCGTTTTATATTATATGAATAAATTATCATTTTTTGCATAGGTTGAAAAGCTGTGGCGCGAAAACTAAAAGTCGCACAGCCAAGTTCTTTGCAGATTTAAATTAAGGACATCCCAAGTTATCATTTGCAATGTATCCCTTATTTTTACTCCTACCATTTCGTGAGTTATGACAAAACTCCAGAAGCCTTACTTTGCGTTTTATATTATATGAATAAATTATCATTTTTTGCATAGGTTGAAAAGCTGTGGCGCGAAAACTAAAAGTCGCACAGCCAAGTTCTTTGCAGATTTAAATTAAGGACATCCCAAGTTATCATTTGCAATGTATCCCTTATTTTTACTCCTACCATTTCGTGAGTTATGACAAAACTCCAGAAGCCTTACTTTGCGTTTTATATTATATGAATAAATTATCATTTTTTGCATAGGTTGAAAAGCTGTGGCGCGAAAACTAAAAGTCGCACAGCCAAGTTCTTTGCAGATTTAAATTAAGGACATCCCAAGTTATCATTTGCAATGTATCCCTTATTTTTACTCCTACCATTTCGTGAGTTATGACAAAACTCCAGAAGCCTTACTTTGCGTTTTATATTATATGAATAAATTATCATTTTTTGCATAGGTTGAAAAGCTGTGGCGCGAAAACTAAAAGTCGCACAGCCAAGTTCTTTGCAGATTTAAATTAAGGACATCCCAAGTTATCATTTGCAATGTATCCCTTATTTTTACTCCTACCATTTCGTGAGTTATGACAAAACTCCAGAAGCCTTACTTTGCGTTTTATATTATATGAATAAATTATCATTTTTTGCATAGGTTGAAAAGCTGTGGCGCGAAAACTAAAAGTCGCACAGCCAAGTTCTTTGCAGATTTAAATTAAGGACATCCAAAGTTATCATTTGCAATGTATCCCTTATTTTTACTCCTACCATTTCGTGAGTTATGACAAAACTCCAGAAGCCTTACTTTGCGTTTTATATTATATGAATAAATTATCATTTTTTGCATAGGTTGAAAAGCTGTGGCGCGAAAACTAAAAGTCGCACAGCCAAGTTCTTTGCAGATTTAAATTAAGGACATCCCAAGTTATCATTTGCAATGTATCCCTTATTTTTACTCCTACCATTTCGTGAGTTATGACAAAACTCCAGAAGCCTTACTTTGCGTTTTATATTATATGAATAAATTATCATTTTTTGCATAGGTTGAAAAGCTGTGGCGCGAAAACTAAAAGTCGCACAGCCAAGTTCTTTGCAGATTTAAATTAAGGACATCCCAAGTTATCATTTGCAATGTATCCCTTATTTTTACTCCTACCATTTCGTGAGTTATGACAAAACTCCAGAAGCCTTACTTTGCGTTTTATATTATATGAATAAATTATCATTTTTTGCATAGGTTGAAAAGCTGTGGCGCGAAAACTAAAAGTCGCACAGCCAAGTTCTTTGCAGATTTAAATTAAGGACATCCCAAGTTATCATTTGCAATGTATCCCTTATTTTTACTCCTACCATTTCGTGAGTTATGACAAAACTCCAGAAGCCTTACTTTGCGTTTTATATTATATGAATAAATTATCATTTTTTGCATAGGTTGAAAAGCTGTGGCGCGAAAACTAAAAGTCGCACAGCCAAGTTCTTTGCAGATTTAAATTAAGGACATCCAAAGTTATCATTTGCAATGTATCCCTTATTTTTACTCCTACCATTTCGTGAGTTATGACAAAACTCCAGAAGCCTTACTTTGCGTTTTATATTATATGAATAAATTATCATTTTTTGCATAGGTTGAAAAGCTGTGGCGCGAAAACTAAAAGTCGCACAGCCAAGTTCTTTGCAGATTTAAATTAAGGACATCCCAAGTTATCATTTGCAATGTATCCCTTATTTTTACTCCTACCTTTTCGTGAGTTATGACAAAACTCCAGAAGCCTTACTTTGCGTTTTATATTATATGAATAAATTATCATTTTTTGCATAGGTTGAAAAGCTGTGGCGCGAAAACTAAAAGTCGCACAGCCAAGTTCTTTGCAGATTTAAATTAAGGACATCCCAAGTTATCATTTGCAATGTATCCCTTATTTTTACTCCTACCATTTCGTGAGTTATGACAAAACTCCAGAAGCCTTACTTTGCGTTTTATATTATATGAATAAATTATCATTTTTTGCATAGGTTGAAAAGCTGTGGCGCGAAAACTAAAAGTCGCACAGCCAAGTTCTTTGCAGATTTAAATTAAGGACATCCCAAGTTATCATTTGCAATGTATCCCTTATTTTTACTCCTACCATTTCGTGAGTTATGACAAAACTCCAGAAGCCTTACTTTGCGTTTTATATTATATGAATAAATTATCATTTTTTGCATAGGTTGAAAAGCTGTGGCGCGAAAACTAAAAGTCGCACAGCCAAGTTCTTTGCAGATTTAAATTAAGGACATCCCAAGTTATCATTTGCAATGTATCCCTTATTTTTACTCCTACCATTTCGTGAGTTATGACAAAACTCCAGAAGCCTTACTTTGCGTTTTATATTATATGAATAAATTATCATTTTTTGCATAGGTTGAAAAGCTGTGGCGCGAAAACTAAAAGTCGCACAGCCAAGTTCTTTGCAGATTTAAATTAAGGACATCCCAAGTTATCATTTGCAATGTAACCCTTATTTTTACTCCTACCATTTCGTGAGTTATGACAAAACTCCAGAAGCCTTACTTTGCGTTTTATATTATATGAATAAATTATCATTTTTTGCATAGGTTGAAAAGCTGTGGCGCAAAAACTAAAAGTCGCACAGCCAAGTTCTTTGCAGATTTAAATTAAGGACATCCCAAGTTATCATTTGCAATGTATCCCTTATTTTTACTCCTACCATTTCGTGAGTTATGACAAAACTCCAGAAGCCTTACTTTGCGTTTTATATTATATGAATAAATTATCATTTTTTGCATAGGTTGAAAAGCTGTGGCGCGAAAACTAAAAGTCGCACAGCCAAGTTCTTTGCAGATTTAAATTAAGGACATCCCAAGTTATCATTTGCAATGTATCCCTTATTTTTACTCCTACCATTTCGTGAGTTATGACAAAACTCCAGAAGCCTAACTTTGCGTTTTATATTATATGAATAAATTATCATTTTTTGCATAGGTTGAAAAGCTGTGGCGCGAAAACTAAAAGTCGCACAGCCAAGTTCTTTGCAGATTTAAATTAAGGACATCCCAAGTTATCATTTGCAATGTATCCCTTATTTTTACTCCTACCATTTCGTGAGTTATGACAAAACTCCAGAAGCCTTACTTTGCGTTTTATATTATATGAATAAATTATCATTTTTTGCATAGGTTGAAAAGCTGTGGCGCGAAAACTAAAAGTCGCACAGCCAAGTTCTTTGCAGATTTAAATTAAGGACATCCCAAGTTATCATTTGCAATGTATCCCTTATTTTTACTCCTACCATTTCGTGAGTTATGACAAAACTCCAGAAGCCTTACTTTGCGTTTTATATTATATGAATAAATTATCATTTTTTGCATAGGTTGAAAAGCTGTGGCGCGAAAACTAAAAGTCGCACAGCCAAGTTCTTTGCAGATTTAAATTAAGGACATCCCAAGTTATCATTTGCAATGTATCCCTTATTTTTACTCCTACCATTTCGTGAGTTATGACAAAACTCCAGAAGCCTTACTTTGCGTTTTATATTATATGAATAAATTATCATTTTTTGCATAGGTTGAAAAGCTGTGGCGCGAAAACTAAAAGTCGCACAGCCAAGTTCTTTGCAGATTTAAATTAAGGACATCCAAAGTTATCATTTGCAATGTATCCCTTATTTTTACTCCTACCATTTCGTGAGTTATGACAAAACTCCAGAAGCCTTACTTTGCGTTTTATATTATATGAATAAATTATCATTTTTTGCATAGGTTGAAAAGCTGTGGCGCGAAAACTAAAAGTCGCACAGCCAAGTTCTTTGCAGATTTAAATTAAGGACATCCCAAGTTATCATTTGCAATGTATTCCTTATTTTTACTCCTACCATTTCGTGAGTTATGACAAAACTCCAGAAGCCTTACTTTGCGTTTTATATTATATGAATAAATTATCATTTTTTGCATAGGTTGAAAAGCTGTGGCGCGAAAACTAAAAGTCGCACAGCCAAGTTCTTTGCAGATTTAAATTAAGGACATCCCAAGTTATCATTTGCAATGTATCCCTTATTTTTACTCCTACCATTTCGTGAGTTATGACAAAACTCCAGAAGCCTTACTTTGCGTTTTATATTATATGAATAAATTATCATTTTTTGCATAGGTTGAAAAGCTGTGGCGCGAAAACTAAAAGTCGCACAGCCAAGTTCTTTGCAGATTTAAATTAAGGACATCCCAAGTTATCATTTGCAATGTATCCCTTATTTTTACTCCTACCATTTCGTGAGTTATGACAAAACTCCAGAAGCCTTACTTTGCGTTTTATATTATATGAATAAATTATCATTTTTTGCATAGGTTGAAAAGCTGTGGCGCGAAAACTAAAAGTCGCACAGCCAAGTTCTTTGCAGATTTAAATTAAGGACATCCCAAGTTATCATTTGCAATGTATCCCTTATTTTTACTCCTACCATTTCGTGAGTTATGACAAAACTCCAGAAGCCTTACTTTGCGTTTTATATTATATGAATAAATTATCATTTTTTGCATAGGTTGAAAAGCTGTGGCGCGAAAACTAAAAGTCGCACAGCCAAGTTCTTTGCAGATTTAAATTAAGGACATCCCAAGTTATCATTTGCAATGTATTCCTTATTTTTACTCCTACCATTTCGTGAGTTATGACAAAACTCCAGAAGCCTTACTTTGCGTTTTATATTATATGAATAAATTATCATTTTTTGCATAGGTTGAAAAGCTGTGGCGCGAAAACTAAAAGTCGCACAGCCAAGTTCTTTGCAGATTTAAATTAAGGACATCCCAAGTTATCATTTGCAATGTATCCCTTATTTTTACTCCTACCATTTCGTGAGTTATGACAAAACTCCAGAAGCCTTACTTTGCGTTTTATATTATATGAATAAATTATCATTTTTTGCATAGGTTGAAAAGCTGTGGCGCGAAAACTAAAAGTCGCACAGCCAAGTTCTTTGCAGATTTAAATTAAGGACATCCCAAGTTATCATTTGCAATGTATCCCTTATTTTTACTCCTACCATTTCGTGAGTTATGACAAAACTCCAGAAGCCTTACTTTGCGTTTTATATTATATGAATAAATTATCATTTTTTGCATAGGTTGAAAAGCTGTGGCGCGAAAACTAAAAGTCGCACAGCCAAGTTCTTTGCAGATTTAAATTAAGGACATCCCAAGTTATCATTTGCAATGTACCCCTTATTTTTACTCCTACCATTTCGTGAGTTATGACAAAACTCCAGAAGCCTTACTTTGCGTTTTATATTATATGAATAAATTATCATTTTTTGCATAGGTTGAAAAGCTGTGGCGCGAAAACTAAAAGTCGCACAGCCAAGTTCTTTGCAGATTTAAATTAAGGACATCCCAAGTTATCATTTGCAATGTATCCCTTATTTTTACTCCTACCATTTCGTGAGTTATGACAAAACTCCAGAAGCCTTACTTTGCGTTTTATATTATATGAATAAATTATCATTTTTTGCATAGGTTGAAAAGCTGTGGCGCGAAAACTAAAAGTCGCACAGCCAAGTTCTTTGCAGATTTAAATTAAGGACATCCAAAGTTATCATTTGCAATGTATCCCTTATTTTTACTCCTACCATTTCGTGAGTTATGACAAAACTCCAGAAGCCTTACTTTGCGTTTTATATTATATGAATAAATTATCATTTTTTGCATAGGTTGAAAAGCTGTGGCGCGAAAACTAAAAGTCGCACAGCCAAGTTCTTTGCAGATTTAAATTAAGGACATCCCAAGTTATCATTTGCAATGTATTCCTTATTTTTACTCCTACCATTTCGTGAGTTATGACAAAACTCCAGAAGCCTTACTTTGCGTTTTATATTATATGAATAAATTATCATTTTTTGCATAGGTTGAAAAGCTGTGGCGCGAAAACTAAAAGTCGCACAGCCAAGTTCTTTGCAGATTTAAATTAAGGACATCCCAAGTTATCATTTGCAATGTATCCCTTATTTTTACTCCTACCATTTCGTGAGTTATGACAAAACTCCAGAAGCCTTACTTTGCGTTTTATATTATATGAATAAATTATCATTTTTTGCATAGGTTGAAAAGCTGTGGCGCGAAAACTAAAAGTCGCACAGCCAAGTTCTTTGCAGATTTAAATTAAGGACATCCCAAGTTATCATTTGCAATGTATCCCTTATTTTTACTCCTACCATTTCGTGAGTTATGACAAAACTCCAGAAGCCTTACTTTGCGTTTTATATTATATGAATAAATTATCATTTTTTGCATAGGTTGAAAAGCTGTGGCGCGAAAACTAAAAGTCGCACAGCCAAGTTCTTTGCAGATTTAAATTAAGGACATCCCAAGTTATCATTTGCAATGTATCCCTTATTTTTACTCCTACCATTTCGTGAGTTATGACAAAACTCCAGAAGCCTTACTTTGCGTTTTATATTATATGAATAAATTATCATTTTTTGCATAGGTTGAAAAGCTGTGGCGCGAAAACTAAAAGTCGCACAGCCAAGTTCTTTGCAGATTTAAATTAAGGACATCCCAAGTTATCATTTGCAATGTATCCCTTATTTTTACTCTTACCATTTCGTGAGTTATGACAAAACTCCAGAAGCCTTACTTTGCGTTTTATATTATATGAATAAATTATCATTTTTTGCATAGGTTGAAAAGCTGTGGCGCGAAAACTAAAAGTCGCACAGCCAAGTTCTTTGCAGATTTAAATTAAGGACATCCCAAGTTATCATTTGCAATGTATCCCTTATTTTTACTCCTACCATTTCGTGAGTTATGACAAAACTCCAGAAGCCTTACTTTGTGTTTTATATTATATGAATAAATTATCATTTTTTGCATAGGTTGAAAAGCTGTGGCGCGAAAACTAAAAGTCGCACAGCCAAGTTCTTTGCAGATTTAAATTGAGGACATCCCAAGTTATCATTTGCAATGTATCCCTTATTTTTACTCCTACCATTTCGTGAGTTATGACAAAACTCCAGAAGCCTTACTTTGCGTTTTATATTATATGAATAAATTATCATTTTTTGCATAGGTTGAAAAGCTGTGGCGCGAAAACTAAAAGTCGCACAGCCAAGTTCTTTGCAGATTTAAATTAAGGACATCCCAAGTTATCATTTGCAATGTATCCCTTATTTTTACTCCTACCATTTCGTGAGTTATGACAAAACTCCAGAAGCCTTACTTTGCGTTTTATATTATATGAATAAATTATAATTTTTTGCATAGGTTGAAAAGCTGTGGCGCGAAAACTAAAAGTCGCACAGCCAAGTTCTTTGCAGATTTAAATTAAGGACATCCCAAGTTATCATTTGCAATGTATCCCTTATTTTTACTCCTACCATTTCGTGAGTTATGACAAAACTCCAGAAGCCTTACTTTGCGTTTTATATTATATGAATAAATTATCATTTTTTGCATAGGTTGAAAAGCTGTGGCGCGAAAACTAAAAGTCGCACAGCCAAGTTCTTTGCAGATTTAAATTAAGGACATCCCAAGTTATCATTTGCAATGTATCCCTTATTTTTACTCCTACCATTTCGTGAGTTATGACAAAACTCCAGAAGCCTTACTTTGCGTTTTATATTATATGAATAAATTATCATTTTTTGCATAGGTTGAAAAGCTGTGGCGCGAAAACTAAAAGTCGCACAGCCAAGTTCTTTGCAGATTTAAATTAAGGACATCCCAAGTTATCATTTGCAATGTATCCCTTATTTTTACTCCTACCATTTCGTGAGTTATGACAAAACTCCAGAAGCCTTACTTTGCGTTTTATATTATATGAATAAATTATCATTTTTTGCATAGGTTGAAAAGCTGTGGCGCTAAAACTAAAAGTCGCACAGCCAAGTTCTTTGCAGATTTAAATTAAGGACATCCCAAGTTATCATTTGCAATGTATCCCTTATTTTTACTCCTACCATTTCGTGAGTTATGACAAAACTCCAGAAGCCTTACTTTGCGTTTTATATTATATGAATAAATTATCATTTTTTGCATAGGTTGAAAAGCTGTGGCGCGAAAACTAAAAGTCGCACAGCCAAGTTCTTTGCAGATTTAAATTAAGGACATCCCAAGTTATCATTTGCAATGTATCCCTTATTTTTACTCCTACCATTTCGTGAGTTATGACAAAACTCCAGAAGCCTTACTTTGCGTTTTATATTATATGACTAAATTATCATTTTTTGCATAGGTTTAAAAGCTGTGGCGCGAAAACTAAAAGTCGCACAGCCAAGTTCTTTGCAGATTTAAATTAAGGACATCCCAAGTTATCATTTGCAATGTATCCCTTATTTTTACTCCTACCATTTCGTGAGTTATGACAAAACTCCAGAAGCCTTACTTTGCGTTTTATATTATATGAATAAATTATCATTTTTTGCATAGGTTGAAAAGCTGTGGCGCGAAAACTAAAAGTCGCACAGCCAAGTTCTTTGCAGATTTAAATTAAGGACATCCCAAGTTATCATTTGCAATGTATCCCTTATTTTTACTCCTACCATTTCGTGAGTTATGACAAAACTCCAGAAGCCTTACTTTGCGTTTTATATTATATGAATAAATTATCATTTTTTGCATAGGTTGAAAAGCTGTGGCGCGAAAACTAAAAGTCGCACAGCCAAGTTCTTTGCAGATTTAAATTAAGGACATCCCAAGTTATCATTTGCAATGTATCCCTTATTTTTACTCCTACCATTTCGTGAGTTATGACAAAACTCCAGAAGCCTTACTTTGCGTTTTATATTATATGAATAAATTATCATTTTTTGCATAGGTTGAAAAGCTGTGGCGCGAAAACTAAAAGTCGCACAGCCAAGTTCTTTGCAGATTTAAATTAAGGACATCCCAAGTTATCATTTGCAATGTATCCCTTATTTTTACTCCTACCATTTCGAGAGTTATGACAAAACTCCAGAAGCCTTACTTTGCGTTTTATATTATATGAATAAATTATCATTTTTTGCATAGGTTGAAAAGCTGTGGCGCGAAAACTAAAAGTCGCACAGCCAAGTTCTTTGCAGATTTAAATTAAGGACATCCCAAGTTATCATTTGCAATGTAACCCTTATTTTTACTCCTACCATTTCGTGAGTTATGACAAAACTCCAGAAGCCTTACTTTGCGTTTTATATTATATGAATAAATTATCATTTTTTGCATAGGTTGAAAAGCTGTGGCGCGAAAACTAAAAGTCGCACAGCCAAGTTCTTTGCAGATTTAAATTAAAGACATCCCAAGTTATCATTTGCAATGTATCCCTTATTTTTACTCCTACCATTTCGTGAGTTATGACAAAACTCCAGAAGCCTTACTTTGCGTTTTATATTATATGAATAAATTATCATTTTTTGCATAGGTTGAAAAGCTGTGGCGCGAAAACTAAAAGTCGCACAGCCAAGTTCTTTGCAGATTTAAATTAAGGACATCCCAAGTTATCATCTGCAATGTATCCCTTATTTTTACTCCTACCATTTCGTGAGTTATGACAAAACTCCAGAAGCCTTACTTTGCGTTTTATATTATATGAATAAATTATCATTTTTTGCATAGGTTGAAAAGCTGTGGCGCGAAAACTAAAAGTCGCACAGCCAAGTTCTTTGCAGATTTAAATTAAGGACATCCCAAGTTATCATTTGCAATGTATCCCTTATTTTTACTCCTACCATTTCGTGAGTTATGACAAAACTCCAGAAGCCTTACTTTGCGTTTTATATTATATGAATAAATTATCATTTTTTGCATAGGTTGAAAAGCTGTGGCGCAAAAACTAAAAGTCGCACAGCCAAGTTCTTTGCAGATTTAAATTAAGGACATCCCAAGTTATCATTTGCAATGTATCCCTTATTTTTACTCCTACCATTTCGTGAGTTATGACAAAACTCCAGAAGCCTTACTTTGCGTTTTATATTATATGAATAAATTATCATTTTTTGCATAGGTTGAAAAGCTGTGGCGCGAAAACTAAAAGTCGCACAGCCAAGTTCTTTGCAGATTTAAATTAAGGTCATCCCAAGTTATTTTTTGCAATGTATCCCTTATTTTTACTCCTACCATTTCGTGAGTTATGACAAAACTCCAGAAGCCTTACTTTGCGTTTTATATTATATGAATAAATTATCATTTTTTGCATAGGTTGAAAAGCTGTGGCGCGAAAACTAAAAGTCGCACAGCCAAGTTCTTTGCAGATTTAAATTAAGGACATCCCAAGTTATCATTTGCAATGTATCCCTTATTTTTACTCCTACCATTTCGTGAGTTATGACAAAACTCCAGAAGCCTTACTTTGCGTTTTATATTATATGAATAAATTATCATTTTTTGCATAGGTTGAAAAGCTGTGGCGCGAAAACTAAAAGTCGCACAGCCAAGTTCTTTGCAGATTTAAATTAAGGACATCCCAAGTTATCATTTGCAATGTATCCCTTATTTTTACTCCTACCATTTCGTGAGTTATGACAAAACTCCAGAAGCCTTACTTTGCGTTTTATATTATATGACTAAATTATCATTTTTTGCATAGGTTTAAAAGCTGTGGCGCGAAAACTAAAAGTCGCACAGCCAAGTTCTTTGCAGATTTAAATTAAGGACATCCCAAGTTATCATTTGCAATGTATCCCTTATTTTTACTCCTACCATTTCGTGAGTTATGACAAAACTCCAGAAGCCTTACTTTGCGTTTTATATTATATGAATAAATTATCATTTTTTGCATAGGTTGAAAAGCTGTGGCGCGAAAACTAAAAGTCGCACAGCCAAGTTCTTTGCAGATTTAAATTAAGGACATCCCAAGTTATCATTTGCAATGTATCCCTTATTTTTACTCCTACCATTTCGTGAGTTATGACAAAACTCCAGAAGCCTTACTTTGCGTTTTATATTATATGAATAAATTATCATTTTTTGCATAGGTTGAAAAGCTGTGGCGCGAAAACTAAAAGTCGCACAGCCAAGTTCTTTGCAGATTTAAATTAAGGACATCCCAAGTTATCATTTGCAATGTATCCCTTATTTTTACTCCTACCATTTCGTGAGTTATGACAAAACTCCAGAAGCCTTACTTTGCGTTTTATATTATATGAATAAATTATCATTTTTTGCATAGGTTGAAAAGCTGTGGCGCGAAAACTAAAAGTCGCACAGCCAAGTTCTTTGCAGATTTAAATTAAGGACATCCCAAGTTATCATTTGCAATGTATCCCTTATTTTTACTCCTACCATTTCGAGAGTTATGACAAAACTCCAGAAGCCTTACTTTGCGTTTTATATTATATGAATAAATTATCATTTTTTGCATAGGTTGAAAAGCTGTGGCGCGAAAACTAAAAGTCGCACAGCCAAGTTCTTTGCAGATTTAAATTAAGGACATCCCAAGTTATCATTTGCAATGTAACCCTTATTTTTACTCCTACCATTTCGTGAGTTATGACAAAACTCCAGAAGCCTTACTTTGCGTTTTATATTATATGAATAAATTATCATTTTTTGCATAGGTTGAAAAGCTGTGGCGCGAAAACTAAAAGTCGCACAGCCAAGTTCTTTGCAGATTTAAATTAAAGACATCCCAAGTTATCATTTGCAATGTATCCCTTATTTTTACTCCTACCATTTCGTGAGTTATGACAAAACTCCAGAAGCCTTACTTTGCGTTTTATATTATATGAATAAATTATCATTTTTTGCATAGGTTGAAAAGCTGTGGCGCGAAAACTAAAAGTCGCACAGCCAAGTTCTTTGCAGATTTAAATTAAGGACATCCCAAGTTATCATCTGCAATGTATCCCTTATTTTTACTCCTACCATTTCGTGAGTTATGACAAAACTCCAGAAGCCTTACTTTGCGTTTTATATTATATGAATAAATTATCATTTTTTGCATAGGTTGAAAAGCTGTGGCGCGAAAACTAAAAGTCGCACAGCCAAGTTCTTTGCAGATTTAAATTAAGGACATCCCAAGTTATCATTTGCAATGTATCCCTTATTTTTACTCCTACCATTTCGTGAGTTATGACAAAACTCCAGAAGCCTTACTTTGCGTTTTATATTATATGAATAAATTATCATTTTTTGCATAGGTTGAAAAGCTGTGGCGCAAAAACTAAAAGTCGCACAGCCAAGTTCTTTGCAGATTTAAATTAAGGACATCCCAAGTTATCATTTGCAATGTATCCCTTATTTTTACTCCTACCATTTCGTGAGTTATGACAAAACTCCAGAAGCCTTACTTTGCGTTTTATATTATATGAATAAATTATCATTTTTTGCATAGGTTGAAAAGCTGTGGCGCGAAAACTAAAAGTCGCACAGCCAAGTTCTTTGCAGATTTAAATTAAGGTCATCCCAAGTTATCATTTGCAATGTATCCCTTATTTTTACTCCTACCATTTCGTGAGTTATGACAAAACTCCAGAAGCCTTACTTTGCGTTTTATATTATATGAATAAATTATCATTTTTTGCATAGGTTGAAAAGCTGTGGCGCGAAAACTAAAAGTCGCACAGCCAAGTTCTTTGCAGATTTAAATTAAGGACATCCCAAGTTATCATTTGCAATGTATCCCTTATTTTTACTCCTACCATTTCGTGAGTTATGACAAAACTCCAGAAGCCTTACTTTGCGTTTTATATTATATGAATAAATTATCATTTTTTGCATAGGTTGAAAAGCTGTGGCGCGAAAACTAAAAGTCGCACAGCCAAGTTCTTTGCAGATTTAAATTAAGGACATCCCAAGTTATCATTTGCAATGTATCCCTTATTTTTACTCCTACCATTTCGTGAGTTATGACAAAACTCCAGAAGCCTTACTTTGCGTTTTATATTATATGAATAAATTATCATTTTTTGCATAGGTTGAAAAGCTGTGGCGCGAAAACTAAAAGTCGCACAGCCAAGTTCTTTGCAGATTTAAATTAAGGACATCCCAAGTTATCATTTGCAATGTATCCCTTATTTTTACTCCTACCATTTCGTGAGTTATGACAAAACTCCAGAAGCCTTACTTTGCGTTTTATATTATATGAATAAATTATCATTTTTTGCATAGGTTGAAAAGCTGTGGCGCAAAAACTAAAAGTCGCACAGCCAAGTTCTTTGCAGATTTAAATTAAGGACATCCCAAGTTATCATTTGCAATGTATCCCTTATTTTTACTCCTACCATTTCGTGAGTTATGACAAAACTCCAGAAGCCTTACTTTGCGTTTTATATTATATGAATAAATTATCATTTTTTGCATAGGTTGAAAAGCTGTGGCGCGAAAACTAAAAGTCGCACAGCCAAGTTCTTTGCAGATTTAAATTAAGGACATCCCAAGTTATCATTTGCAATGTATCCCTTATTTTTACTCCTACCATTTCGTGAGTTATGACAAAACTCCAGAAGCCTTACTTTGCGTTTTATATTATATGAATAAATTATCATTTTTTGCATAGGTTGAAAAGCTGTGGCGCGAAAACTAAAAGTCGCACAGCCAAGTTCTTTGCAGATTTAAATTAAGGACATCCCAAGTTATCATTTGCAATGTATCCCTTATTTTTACTCCTACCATTTCGTGAGTTATGACAAAACTCCAGAAGCCTTACTTTGCGTTTTATATTATATGAATAAATTATCATTTTTTGCATAGGTTGAAAAGCTGTGGCGCGAAAACTAAAAGTCGCACAGCCAAGTTCTTTGCAGATTTAAATTAAGGACATCCCAAGTTATCATTTGCAATGTATCCCTTATTTTTACTCCCACCATTTCGTGAGTTATGACAAACCTCCAGAAGCCTTACTTTGCGTTTTATATTATATGAATAAATTATCATTTTTTGCATAGGTTGAAAAGCTGTGGCGCAAAAACTAAAAGTCGCACAGCCAAGTTCTTTGCAGATTTAAATTAAGGACATCCCAAGTTATCATTTGCAATGTATCCCTTATTTTTACTCCTACCATTTCGTGAGTTATGACAAAACTCCAGAAGCCTTACTTTGCGTTTTATATTATATGAATAAATTATCATTTTTTGCATAGGTTGAAAAGCTGTGGCGCGAAAACTAAAAGTCGCACAGCCAAGTTCTTTGCAGATTTAAATTAAGGACATCCCAAGTTATCATTTGCAATGTATCCCTTATTTTTACTCCTACCATTTCGTGAGTTATGACAAAACTCCAGAAGCCTTACTTTGCGTTTTATATTATATGAATAAATTATCATTTTTTGCATAGGTTGAAAAGCTGTGGCGCGAAAACTAAAAGTCGCACAGCCAAGTTCTTTGCAGATTTAAATTAAGGACATCCCAAGTTATCATTTGCAATGTATCCCTTATTTTTACTCCTACCATTTCGTGAGTTATGACAAAACTCCAGAAGCCTTACTTTGCGTTTTATATTATATGAATAAATTATCATTTTTTGCATAGGTTGAAAAGCTGTGGCGCGAAAACTAAAAGTCGCACAGCCAAGTTCTTTGCAGATTTAAATTAAGGACATCCCAAGTTATCATTTGCAATGTATCCCTTATTTTTACTCTTACCATTTCGTGAGTTATGACAAAACTCCAGAAGCCTTACTTTGCGTTTTATATTATATGAATAAATTATCATTTTTTGCATAGGTTGAAAAGCTGTGGCGCGAAAACTAAAAGTCGCACAGCCAAGTTCTTTGCAGATTTAAATTAAGGACATCCCAAGTTATCATTTGCAATGTATCCCTTATTTTTACTCCTACCATTTCGTGAGTTATGACAAAACTCCAGAAGCCTTACTTTGCGTTTTATATTATATGAATAAATTATCATTTTTTGCATAGGTTGAAAAGCTGTGGCGCAAAAACTAAAAGTCGCACAGCCAAGTTCTTTGCAGATTTAAATTAAGGACATCCCAAGTTATCATTTGCAATGTATCCCTTATTTTTACTCCTACCATTTCGTGAGTTATGACAAAACTCCAGAAGCCTTACTTTGCGTTTTATATTATATGAATAAATTATCATTTTTTGCATAGGTTGAAAAGCTGTGGCGCGAAAACTAAAAGTCGCACAGCCAAGTTCTTTGCAGATTTAAATTAAGGACATCCCAAGTTATCATTTGCAATGTATCCCTTATATTTACTCCTACCATTTCGTGAGTTATGACAAAACTCCAGAAGCCTTACTTTGCGTTTTATATTATATGAATAAATTATCATTTTTGCATAGGTTGAAAAGCTGTGGCGCGAAAACTAAAAGTCGCACAGCCAAGTTCTTTGCAGATTTAAATTAAGGACATCCCAAGTTATCATTTGCAATGTATCCCTTATTTTTACTCCTACCATTTCGTGAGTTATGACAAAACTCCAGAAGCCTTACTTTGCGTTTTATATTATATGAATAAATTATCATTTTTTGCATAGGTTGAAAAGCTGTGGCGCGAAAACTAAAAGTCGCACAGCCAAGTTCTTTGCAGATTTAAATTAAGGACATCCCAAGTTATCATTTGCAATGTATCCCTTATTTTTACTCCTACCATTTCGTGAGTTATGACAAAACTCCAGAAGCCTTACTTTGCGTTTTATATTATATGAATAAATTATCATTTTTTGCATAGGTTGAAAAGCTGTGGCGCGAAAACTAAAAGTCGCACAGCCAAGTTCTTTGCAGATTTAAATTAAGGACATCCCAAGTTATCATTTGCAATGTATCCCTTATTTTTACTCCTACCATTTCGTGAGTTATGACAAAACTCCAGAAGCCTTACTTTGCGTTTTATATTATATGAATAAATTATCATTTTTTGCATAGGTTGAAAAGCTGTGGCGCGAAAACTAAAAGTCGCACAGCCAAGTTCTTTGCAGATTTAAATTAAGGACATCCCAAGTTATCATTTGCAATGTATCCCTTATTTTTACTCCTACCATTTCGTGAGTTATGACAAAACTCCAGAAGCCTTACTTTGCGTTTTATATTATATGAATAAATTATCATTTTTTGCATAGGTTGAAAAGCTGTGGCGCGAAAACTAAAAGTCGCACAGCCAAGTTCTTTGCAGATTTAAATTAAGGACATCCCAAGTTATCATTTGCAATGTATCCCTTATTTTTACTCCTACCATTTCGTGAGTTATGACAAAACTCCAGAAGCCTTACTTTGCGTTTTATATTATATGAATAAATTATCATTTTTTGCATAGGTTGAAAAGCTGTGGCGCGAAAACTAAAAGTCGCACAGCCAAGTTCTTTGCAGATTTAAATTAAGGACATCCCAAGTTATCATTTGCAATGTATCCCTTATTTTTACTCCTACCATTTCGTGAGTTATGACAAAACTCCAGAAGCCTTACTTTGCGTTTTATATTATATGAATAAATTATCATTTTTTGCATAGGTTGAAAAGCTGTGGCGCGAAAACTAAAAGTCGCACAGCCAAGTTCTTTGCAGATTTAAATTAAGGACATCCCAAGTTATCATTTGCAATGTATCCCTTATTTTTACTCCTACCATTTCGTGAGTTATGACAAAACTCCAGAAGCCTTACTTTGCGTTTTATATTATATGAATAAATTATCATTTTTTGCATAGGTTGAAAAGCTGTGGCGCGAAAACTAAAAGTCGCACAGCCAAGTTCTTTGCAGATTTAAATTAAGGACATCCCAAGTTATCATTTGCAATGTATCCCTTATTCTTACTCCTACCATTTCGTGAGTTATGACAAAACTCCAGAAGCCTTACTTTGCGTTTTATATTATATGAATAAATTATCATTTTTTGCATAGGTTGAAAAGCTGTGGCGCGAAAACTAAAAGTCGCACAGCCAAGTTCTTTGCAGATTTAAATTAAGGACATCCCAAGTTATCATTTGCAATGTATCCCTTATTTTTACTCCTACCATTTCGAGAGTTATGACAAAACTCCAGAAGCCTTACTTTGCGTTTTATATTATATGAATAAATTATCATTTTTTGCATAGGTTGAAAAGCTGTGGCGCGAAAACTAAAAGTCGCACAGCCAAGTTCTTTGCAGATTTAAATTAAGGACATCCCAAGTTATCATTTGCAATGTATCCCTTATTTTTACTCCTACCATTTCGTGAGTTATGACAAAACTCCAGAAGCCTTACTTTGCGTTTTATATTATATGAATAAATTATCATTTTTTGCATAGGTTGAAAAGCTGTGGCGCGAAAACTAAAAGTCGCACAGCCAAGTTCTTTGTAGATTTAAATTAAAGACATCCCAAGTTATCATTTGCAATGTATCCCTTATTTTTACTCCTACCATTTCGTGAGTTATGACAAAACTCCAGAAGCCTTACTTTGCGTTTTATATTATATGAATAAATTATCATTTTTTGCATAGGTTGAAAAGCTGTGGCGCGAAAACTAAAAGTCGCACAGCCAAGTTCTTTGCAGATTTAAATTAAGGACATCCCAAGTTATCATCTGCAATGTATCCCTTATTTTTACTCCTACCATTTCGTGAGTTATGACAAAACTCCAGAAGCCTTACTTTGCGTTTTATATTATATGAATAAATTATCATTTTTTGCATAGGTTGAAATGCTGTGGCGCGAAAACTAAAAGTCGCACAGCCAAGTTCTTTGCAGATTTAAATTAAGGACATCCCAAGTTATCATTTGCAATGTATTCCTTATTTTTACTCCTACCATTTCGTGAGTTATGACAAAACTCCAGAAGCCTTACTTTGCGTTTTATATTATATGAATAAATTATCATTTTTTGCATAGGTTGAAAAGCTGTGGCGCGAAAACTAAAAGTCGCACAGCCAAGTTCTTTGCAGATTTAAATTAAGGACATCCCAAGTTATCATTTGCAATGTATCCCTTATTTTTACTCCTACCATTTCGTGAGTTATGACAAAACTCCAGAAGCCTTACTTTGCGTTTTATATTATATGAATAAATTATCATTTTTTGCATAGGTTGAAAAGCTGTGGCGCGAAAACTAAAAGTCGCACAGCCAAGTTCTTTGCAGATTTAAATTAAGGACATCCCAAGTTATCATTTGCAATGTATCCCTTATTTTTACTCCTACCATTTCGTGAGTTATGACAAAACTCCAGAAGCCTTACTTTGCGTTTTATATTATATGAATAAATTATCATTTTTTGCATAGGTTGAAAAGCTGTGGCGCAAAAACTAAAAGTCGCACAGCCAAGTTCTTTGCAGATTTAAATTAAGGACATCCCAAGTTATCATTTGCAATGTATCCCTTATTTTTACTCCTACCATTTCGTGAGTTATGACAAAACTCCAGAAGCCTTACTTTGCGTTTTATATTATATGAATAAATTATCATTTTTTGCATAGGTTGAAAAGCTGTGGCGCGAAAACTAAAAGTCGCACAGCCAAGTTCTTTGCAGATTTAAATTAAGGACATCCCAAGTTATCATTTGCAATGTATCCCTTATTTTTACTCCTACCATTTCGTGAGTTATGACAAAACTCCAGAAGCCTTACTTTGCGTTTTATATTATATGAATAAATTATCATTTTTTGCATAGGTTGAAAAGCTGTGGCGCGAAAACTAAAAGTCGCACAGCCAAGTTCTTTGCAGATTTAAATTAAGGACATCCCAAGTTATCATTTGCAATGTATCCCTTATTTTTACTCCTACCATTTCGTGAGTTATGACAAAACTCCAGAAGCCTTACTTTGCGTTTTATATTATATGAATAAATTATCATTTTTTGCATAGGTTGAAAAGCTGTGGCGCGAAAACTAAAAGTCGCACAGCCAAGTTCTTTGCAGATTTAAATTAAGGACATCCCAAGTTATCATTTGCAATGTATCCCTTATTTTTACTCCTACCATTTCGTGAGTTATGACAAAACTCCAGAAGCCTTACTTTGCGTTTTATATTATATGAATAAATTATCATTTTTTGCATAGGTTGAAAAGCTGTGGCGCGAAAACTAAAAGTCGCACAGCCCAGTTCTTTGCAGATTTAAATTAAGGACATCCCAAGTTATCATTTGCAATGTATCCCTTATTTTTACTCCTACCATTTCGAGAGTTATGACAAAACTCCAGAAGCCTTACTTTGCGTTTTATATTATATGAATAAATTATCATTTTTTGCATAGGTTGAAAAGCTGTGGCGCGAAAACTAAAAGTCGCACAGCCAAGTTCTTTGCAGATTTTAATTAAGGACATCCCAAGTTATCATTTGCAATGTATCCCTTATTTTTACTCCTACCATTTCGTGAGTTATGACAAAACTCCAGAAGCCTTACTTTGCGTTTTATATTATATGAATAAATTATCATTTTTTGCATAGGTTGAAAAGCTGTGGCGCGAAAACTAAAAGTCGCACAGCCAAGTTCTTTGTAGATTTAAATTAAAGACATCCCAAGTTATCATTTGCAATGTATCCCTTATTTTTACTCCTACCATTTCGTGAGTTATGACAAAACTCCAGAAGCCTTACTTTGCGTTTTATATTATATGAATAAATTATCATTTTTTGCATAGGTTGAAAAGCTGTGGCGCGAAAACTAAAAGTCGCACAGCCAAGTTCTTTGCAGATTTAAATTAAGGACATCCCAAGTTATCATCTGCAATGTATCCCTTATTTTTACTCCTACCATTTCGTGAGTTATGACAAAACTCCAGAAGCCTTACTTTGAGTTTTATATCATATGAATAAATTATCATTTTTTGCATAGGTTGAAAAGCTGTGGCGCAAAAACTAAAAGTCGCACAGCCAAGTTCTTTGCAGATTTAAATTAAGGACATCCCAAGTTATCATTTGCAATGTATTCCTTATTTTTACTCCTACCATTTCGTGAGTTATGACAAAACTCCAGAAGCCTTACTTTGCGTTTTATATTATATGAATAAATTATCATTTTTTGCATAGGTTGAAAAGCTGTGGCGCGAAAACTAAAAGTCGCACAGCCAAGTTCTTTGCAGATTTAAATTAAGGACATCCCAAGTTATCATTTGCAATGTATCCCTTATTTTTACTCCTACCATTTCGTGAGTTATGACAAAACTCCAGAAGCCTTACTTTGCGTTTTATATTATATGAATAAATTATCATTTTTTGCATAGGTTGAAAAGCTGTGGCGCGAAAACTAAAAGTCGCACAGCCAAGTTCTTTGCAGATTTAAATTAAGGACATCCCAAGTTATCATTTGCAATGTATCCCTTATTTTTACTCCTACCATTTCGTGAGTTATGACAAAACTCCAGAAGCCTTACTTTGCGTTTTATATTATATGAATAAATTATCATTTTTTGCATAGGTTTAAAAGCTGTGGCGCAAAAACTAAAAGTCGCACAGCCAAGTTCTTTGCAGATTTAA
This sequence comes from Bombylius major, assembly GCA_932526495.1. Taxonomy (NCBI): domain Eukaryota; kingdom Metazoa; phylum Arthropoda; class Insecta; order Diptera; family Bombyliidae; genus Bombylius; species Bombylius major. The sequence goes on from CAKOBA010000011.1 coordinate 130,477, forward strand.
ATTAAGGACATCCCAAGTTATCATTTGCAATGTATCCCTTATTTTTACTCCTACCATTTCGTGAGTTATGACAAAACTCCAGAAGCCTTACTTTGCGTTTTATATTATATGAATAAATTATCATTTTTTGCATAGGTTGAAAAGCTGTGGCGCGAAAACTAAAAGTCGCACAGCCAAGTTCTTTGCAGATTTAAATTAAGGACATCCCAAGTTATCATTTGCAATGTATCCCTTATTTTTACTCCTACCATTTCGTGAGTTATGACAAAACTCCAGAAGCCTTACTTTGCGTTTTATATTATATGAATAAATTATCATTTTTTGCATAGGTTGAAAAGCTGTGGCGCGAAAACTAAAAGTCGCACAGCCAAGTTCTTTGCAGATTTAAATTAAGGACATCCCAAGTTATCATTTGCAATGTATCCCTTATTTTTACTCCTACCATTTCGTGAGTTATGACAAAACTCCAGAAGCCTTACTTTGCGTTTTATATTATATGAATAAATTATCATTTTTTGCATAGGTTGAAAAGCTGTGGCGCGAAAACTAAAAGTCGTACAGCCAAGTTCTTTGCAGATTTAAATTAAGGACATCCCAAGTTATCATTTGCAATGTATCCCTTATTTTTACTCCTACCATTTCGTGAGTTATGACAAAACTCCAGAAGCCTTACTTTGCGTTTTATATTATATGAATAAATTATCATTTTTTGCATAGGTTGAAAAGCTGTGGCGCGAAAACTAAAAGTCGCACAGCCAAGTTCTTTGCAGATTTAAATTAAGGACATCCCAAGTTATCATTTGCAATGTATCCCTTATTTTTACTCCTACCATTTCGTGAGTTATGACAAAACTCCAGAAGCCTTACTTTGCGTTTTATATTATATGAATAAATTATTATTTTTTGCATAGGTTGAAAAGCTGTGGCGCGAAAACTAAAAGTCGCACAGCCAAGTTCTTTGCAGATTTAAATTAAGGACATCCCAAGTTATCATTTGCAATGTATCCCTTATTTTTACTCCTACCATTTCGTGAGTTATGACAAAACTCCAGAAGCCTTACTTTGCGTTTTATATTATATGAATAAATTATCATTTTTTGCATAGGTTGAAAAGCTGTGGCGCGAAAACTAAAAGTCGCACAGCCAAGTTCTTTGCAGATTTAAATTAAGGACATCCCAAGTTATCATTTGCAATGTATCCCTTATTTTTACTCCTACCATTTCGTGAGTTATGACAAAACTCCAGAAGCCTTACTTTGCGTTTTATATTATATGAATAAATTATCATTTTTTGCATAGGTTGAAAAGCTGTGGCGCGAAAACTAAAAGTCGCACAGCCAAGTTCTTTGCAGATTTAAATTAAGGACATCCCAAGTTATCATTTGCAATGTATCCCTTATTTTTACTCCTACCATTTCGTGAGTTATGACAAAACTCCAGAAGCCTTACTTTGCGTTTTATATTATATGAATAAATTATCATTTTTTGCATAGGTTGAAAAGCTGTGGCGCGAAAACTAAAAGTCGCACAGCCAAGTTCTTTGCAGATTTAAATTAAGGACATCCCAAGTTATCATTTGCAATGTATCCCTTATTTTTACTCCTACCATTTCGTGAGTTATGACAAAACTCCAGAAGCCTTACTTTGCGTTTTATATTATATGAATAAATTATCATTTTTTGCATAGGTTGAAAAGCTGTGGCGCGAAAACTAAAAGTCGCACAGCCAAGTTCTTTGCAGATTTAAATTAAGGACATCCCAAGTTATCATTTGCAATGTATCCCTTATTTTTACTCCTACCATTTCGTGAGTTATGACAAAACTCCAGAAGCCTTACTTTGCGTTTTATATTATATGAATAAATTATCATTTTTTGCATAGGTTGAAAAGCTGTGGCGCGAAAACTAAAAGTCGCACAGCCAAGTTCTTTGCAGATTTAAATTAAGGACATCCCAAGTTATCATTTGCAATGTATCCCTTATTTTTACTCCTACCATTTCGTGAGTTATGACAAAACTCCAGAAGCCTTACTTTGCGTTTTATATTATATGAATAAATTATCATTTTTTGCATAGGTTGAAAAGCTGTGGCGCAAAAACTAAAAGTCGCACAGCCAAGTTCTTTGCAGATTTAAATTAAGGACATCCCAAGTTATCATTTGCAATGTATCCCTTATTTTTACTCCTACCATTTCGTGAGTTATGACAAAACTCCAGAAGCCTTACTTTGCGTTTTATATTATATGAATAAATTATCATTTTTTGCATAGGTTGAAAAGCTGTGGCGCAAAAACTAAAAGTCGCACAGCCAAGTTCTTTGCAGATTTAAATTAAGGACATCCCATGAATAAATTATCATTTTTTGCATAGGTTGAAAAGCTGTGGCGCGAAAACTAAAAGTCGCACAGCCAAGTTCTTTGCAGATTTAAATTAAGGACATCCCAAGTTATCATTTGCAATGTATCCCTTATTTTTACTCCTACCATTTCGTGAGTTATGACAAAACTCCAGAAGCCTTACTTTGCGTTTTATATTATATGAATAAATTATCATTTTTTGCATAGGTTGAAAAGCTGTGGCGCGAAAACTAAAAGTCGCACAGCCAAGTTCTTTGCAGATTTAAATTAAGGACATCCCAAGTTATCATTTGCAATGTATCCCTTATTTTTACTCCTACCATTTCGTGAGTTATGACAAAACTCCAGAAGCCTTACTTTGCGTTTTATATTATATGAATAAATTATCATTTTTTGCATAGGTTGAAAAGCTGTGGCGCGAAAACTAAAAGTCGCACAGCCAAGTTCTTTGCAGATTTAAATTAAGGACATCCCAAGTTATCATTTGCAATGTATCCCTTATTTTTACTCCTACCATTTCGTGAGTTATGACAAAACTCCAGAAGCCTTACTTTGCGTTTTATATTATATGAATAAATTATCATTTTTTGCATAGGTTGAAAAGCTGTGGCGCAAAAACTAAAAGTCGCACAGCCAAGTTCTTTGCAGATTTAAATTAAGGACATCCCAAGTTATCATTTGCAATGTATCCCTTATTTTTACTCCTACCATTTCGTGAGTTATGACAAAACTCCAGAAGCCTTACTTTGCGTTTTATATTATATGAATAAATTATCATTTTTTGCATAGGTTGAAAAGCTGTGGCGCGAAAACTAAAAGTCGCACAGCCAAGTTCTTTGCAGATTTAAATTAAGGACATCCCAAGTTATCATTTGCAATGTATCCCTTATTTTTACTCCTACCATTTCGAGAGTTATGACAAAACTCCAGAAGCCTTACTTTGCGTTTTATATTATATGAATAAATTATCATTTTTTGCATAGGTTGAAAAGCTGTGGCGCGAAAACTAAAAGTCGCACAGCCAAGTTCTTTGCAGATTTAAATTAAGGACATCCCAAGTTATCATTTGCAATGTATCCCTTATTTTTACTCCTACCATTTCGTGAGTTATGACAAAACTCCAGAAGCCTTACTTTGCGTTTTATATTATATGAATAAATTATCATTTTTTGCATAGGTTGAAAAGCTGTGGCGCGAAAACTAAAAGTCGCACAGCCAAGTTCTTTGCAGATTTAAATTAAGGACATCCCAAGTTATCATTTGCAATGTATCCCTTATTTTTACTCCTACCATTTCGTGAGTTATGACAAAACTCCAGAAGCCTTACTTTGCGTTTTATATAATATTAATAAATTATCATTTTTTGCATAGGTTGAAAAGCTGTGGCGCGACAACTAAAAGTCGCACAGCGAAGTTCTTTGCAGATTTAAATTAAGGACATCCCAAGTTATCATTTGCAATGTATCCCTTATTTTTACTCCTACCATTTCGTGAGTTATGACAAAACTCCAGAAGCCTTACTTTGCGTTTTATATTATATGAATAAATTATCATTTTTTGCATAGGTTGAAAAGCTGTGGCGCGAAAACTAAAAGTCGCACAGCCAAGTTCTTTGCAGATTTAAATTAAGGACATCCCAAGTTATCATTTGCAATTTACCCCTTATTTTTACTCCTACCATTTCGTGAGTTATGACAAAACTCCAGAAGCCTTACTTTGCGTTTTATATTATATGAATAAATTATCATTTTTTGCATAGGTTGACAAGCTGTGGCGCAAAAACTAAAAGTCGCACAGCCAAGTTCTTTGCAGATTTAAATTAAGGACATCCCAAGTTATCATTTGCAATGTATCCCTTATTTTTACTCCTACCATTTCGTGAGTTATGACAAAACTCCAGAAGCCTTACTTTGCGTTTTATATTATATGAATAAATTATCATTTTTTGCATAGGTTGAAAAGCTGTGGCGCGAAAACTAAAAGTCGCACAGCCAAGTTCTTTGCAGATTTAAATTAAGGACATCCCAAGTTATCATTTGCAATGTATCCCTTATTTTTACTCCTACCATTTCGATAGTTATGACAAAACTCCAGAAGCCTTACTTTGCGTTTTATATTATATGAATAAATTATCATTTTTTGCATAGGTTGAAAAGCTGTGGCGCGAAAACTAAAAGTCGCACAGCCAAGTTCTTTGCAGATTTAAATTAAGGACATCCCAAGTTATCATTTGCAATGTATCCCTTATTTTTACTCCTACCATTTCGTGAGTTATGACAAAACTCCAGAAGCCTTACTTTGCGTTTTATATTATATGAATAAATTATCATTTTTTGCATAGGTTGAAAAGCTGTGGCGCGAAAACTAAAAGTCGCACAGCCAAGTTCTTTGCAGATTTAAATTAAGGACATCCCAAGTTATCATTTGCAATGTATCCCTTATTTTTACTCCTACCATTTCGTGAGTTATGACAAAACTCCAGAAGCCTTACTTTGCGTTTTATATTATATGAATAAATTATCATTTTTTGCATAGGTTGAAAAGCTGTGGCGCGAAAACTAAAAGTCGCACAGCCAAGTTCTTTGCAGATTTAAATTAAGGACATCCCAAGTTATCATTTGCAATGTATCCCTTATTTTTACTCCTACCATTTCGTGAGTTATGACAAAACTCCAGAAGCCTTACTTTGCGTTTTATATTATATGAATAAATTATCATTTTTTGCATAGGTTGAAAAGCTGTGGCGCAAAAACTAAAAGTCGCACAGCCAAGTTCTTTGCAGATTTAAATTAAGGACATCCCAAGTTATCATTTGCAATGTATCCCTTATTTTTACTCCTACCATTTCGTGAGTTATGACAAAACTCCAGAAGCCTTACTTTGCGTTTTATATTATATGAATAAATTATCATTTTTTGCATAGGTTGAAAAGCTGTGGCGCGAAAACTAAAAGTCGCACAGCCAAGTTCTTTGCAGATTTAAATTAAGGACATCCCAAGTTATCATTTGCAATGTATCCCTTATTTTTACTCCTACCATTTCGTGAGTTATGACAAAACTCCAGAAGCCTTACTTTGCGTTTTATATTATATGAATAAATTATCATTTTTTGCATAGGTTGAAAAGCTGTGGCGCGAAAACTAAAAGTCGCACAGCCAAGTTCTTTGCAGATTTAAATTAAGGACATCCCAAGTTATCATTTGCAATGTATCCCTTATTTTTACTCCTACCATTTCGTGAGTTATGACAAAACTCCAGAAGCCTTACTTTGCGTTTTATATTATATGAATAAATTATCATTTTTTGCATAGGTTGAAAAGCTGTGGCGCAAAAACTAAAAGTCGCACAGCCAAGTTCTTTGCAGATTTAAATTAAGGACATCCCAAGTTATCATTTGCAATGTATCCCTTATTTTTACTCCTACCATTTCGTGAGTTATGACAAAACTCCAGAAGCCTTACTTTGCGTTTTATATTATATGAATAAATTATCATTTTTTGCATAGGTTGAAAAGCTGTGGCGCGAAAACTAAAAGTCGCACAGCCAAGTTCTTTGCAGATTTAAATTAAGGACATCCCAAGTTATCATTTGCAATGTATCCCTTATTTTTACTCCTACCATTTCGAGAGTTATGACAAAACTCCAGAAGCCTTACTTTGCGTTTTATATTATATGAATAAATTATCATTTTTTGCATAGGTTGAAAAGCTGTGGCGCGAAAACTAAAAGTCGCACAGCCAAGTTCTTTGCAGATTTAAATTAAGGACATCCCAAGTTATCATTTGCAATGTATCCCTTATTTTTACTCCTACCATTTCGTGAGTTATGACAAAACTCCAGAAGCCTTACTTTGCGTTTTATATTATATGAATAAATTATCATTTTTTGCATAGGTTGAAAAGCTGTGGCGCAAAAACTAAAAGTCGCACAGCCAAGTTCTTTGCAGATTTAAATTAAGGACATCCCAAGTTATCATTTGCAATGTATCCCTTATTTTTACTCCTACCATTTCGTGAGTTATGACAAAACTCCAGAAGCCTTACTTTGCGTTTTATATTATATGAATAAATTATCATTTTTTGCATAGGTTGAAAAGCTGTGGCGCGAAAACTAAAAGTCGCACAGCCAAGTTCTTTGCAGATTTAAATTAAGGACATCCCAAGTTATCATTTGCAATGTATCCCTTATTTTTACTCCTACCATTTCGAGAGTTATGACAAAACTCCAGAAGCCTTACTTTGCGTTTTATATTATATGAATAAATTATCATTTTTTGCATAGGTTGAAAAGCTGTGGCGCGAAAACTAAAAGTCGCACAGCCAAGTTCTTTGCAGATTTAAATTAAGGACATCCCAAGTTATCATTTGCAATGTATCCCTTATTTTTACTCCTACCATTTCGTGAGTTATGACAAAACTCCAGAAGCCTTACTTTGCGTTTTATATTATATGAATAAATTATCATTTTTTGCATAGGTTGAAAAGCTGTGGCGCGAAAACTAAAAGTCGCACAGCCAAGTTCTTTGCAGATTTAAATTAAGGACATCCCAAGTTATCATTTGCAATGTATCCCTTATTTTTACTCCTACCATTTCGTGAGTTATGACAAAACTCCAGAAGCCTTACTTTGCGTTTTATATTATATGAATAAATTATCATTTTTTGCATAGGTTGAAAAGCTGTGGCGCGAAAACTAAAAGTCGCACAGCCAAGTTCTTTGCAGATTTAAATTAAGGACATCCCAAGTTATCATTTGCAATGTATCCCTTATTTTTACTCCTACCATTTCGTGAGTTATGACAAAACTCCAGAAGCCTTACTTTGCGTTTTATATTATATGAATAAATTATCATTTTTTGCATAGGTTGAAAAGCTGTGGCGCGAAAACTAAAAGTCGCACAGCCAAGTTCTTTGCAGATTTAAATTAAGGACATCCCAAGTTATCATTTGCAATGTATCCCTTATTTTTACTCCTACCATTTCGTGAGTTATGACAAAACTCCAGAAGCCTTACTTTGCGTTTTATATTATATGAATAAATTATCATTTTTTGCATAGGTTGAAAAGCTGTGGCGAAAAAACTAAAAGTCGCACAGCCAAGTTCTTTGCAGATTTAAATTAAGGACATCCCAAGTTATCATTTGCAATGTATCCCTTATTTTTACTCCTACCATTTCGTGAGTTATGACAAAACTCCAGAAGCCTTACTTTGCGTTTTATATTATATGAATAAATTATCATTTTTTGCATAGGTTGAAAAGCTGTGGCGCGAAAACTAAAAGTCGCACAGCCAAGTTCTTTGCAGATTTAAATTAAGGACATCCCAAGTTATCATTTGCAATGTATCCCTTATTTTTACTCCTACCATTTCGTGAGTTATGACAAAACTCCAGAAGCCTTACTTTGCGTTTTATATTATATGAATAAATTATCATTTTTTGCATAGGTTGAAAAGCTGTGGCGCGAAAACTAAAAGTCGCACAGCCAAGTTCTTTGCAGATTTAAATTAAGGACATCCCAAGTTATCATTTGCAATGTATCCCTTATTTTTACTCCTACCATTTCGTGAGTTATGACAAAACTCCAGAAGCCTTACTTTGCGTTTTATATTATATGAATAAATTATCATTTTTTGCATAGGTTGAAAAGCTGTGGCGCGAAAACTAAAAGTCGCACAGCCAAGTTCTTTGCAGATTTAAATTAAGGACATCCCAAGTTATCATTTGCAATGTATCCCTTATTTTTACTCCTACCATTTCGAGAGTTATGACAAAACTCCAGAAGCCTTACTTTGCGTTTTATATTATATGAATAAATTATCATTTTTTGCATAGGTTGAAAAGCTGTGGCGCGAAAACTAAAAGTCGCACAGCCAAGTTCTTTGCAGATTTAAATTAAGGACATCCCAAGTTATCATTTGCAATGTATCCCTTATTTTTACTCCTACCATTTCGTGAGTTATGACAAAACTCCAAAAGCCTTACTTTGCGTTTTATATTATATGAATAAATTATCATTTTTTGCATAGGTTGAAAAGCTGTGGCGCGAAAACTAAAAGTCGCACAGCCAAGTTCTTTGCAGATTTAAATTAAGGACATCCCAAGTTATCATTTGCAATGTATCCCTTATTTTTACTCCTACCATTTCGTGAGTTATGACAAAACTCCAGAAGCCTTACTTTGCGTTTTATATTATATGAATAAATTATCATTTTTTGCATAGGTTGAAAAGCTGTGGCGCGAAAACTAAAAGTCGCACAGCCAAGTTCTTTGCAGATTTAAATTAAGGACATCCCAAGTTATCATTTGCAATGTATCCCTTATTTTTACTCCTACCATTTCGTGAGTTATGACAAAACTCCAGAAGCCTTACTTTGCGTTTTATATTATATGAATAAATTATCATTTTTTGCATAGGTTGAAAAGCTGTGGCGCAAAAACTAAAAGTCGCACAGCCAAGTTCTTTGCAGATTTAAATTAAGGACATCCCAAGTTATCATTTGCAATGTATTCCTTATTTTTACTCCTACCATTTCGTGAGTTATGACAAAACTCCAGAAGCCTTACTTTGCGTTTTATATTATATGAATAAATTATCATTTTTTGCATAGGTTGAAAAGCTGTGGCGCGAAAACTAAAAGTCGCACAGCCAAGTTCTTTGCAGATTTAAATTAAGGACATCCCAAGTTATCATTTGCAATGTATCCCTTATTTTTACTCCTACCATTTCGTGAGTTATGACAAAACTCCAGAAGCCTTACTTTGCGTTTTATATTATATGAATAAATTATCATTTTTTGCATAGGTTGAAAAGCTGTGGCGCGAAAACTAAAAGTCGCACAGCCAAGTTCTTTGCAGATTTAAATTAAGGACATCCCAAGTTATCATTTGCAATGTATCCCTTATTTTTACTCCTACCATTTCGTGAGTTATGACAAAACTCCAGAAGCCTGACTTTGCGTTTTATATTATATGAATAAATTATCATTTTTTGCATAGGTTGAAAAGCTGTGGCGCAAAAACTAAAAGTCGCACAGCCAAGTTCTTTGCAGATTTAAATTAAGGACATCCCAAGTTATCATTTGCAATGTATCCCTTATTTTTACTCCTACCATTTCGTGAGTTATGACAAAACTCCAGAAGCCTTACTTTGCGTTTTATATTATATGAATAAATTATCATTTTTTGCATAGGTTGAAAAGCTGTGGCGCGAAAACTAAAAGTCGCACAGCCAAGTTCTTTGCAGATTTAAATTAAGGACATCCCAAGTTATCATTTGCAATGTATCCCTTATTTTTACTCCTACCATTTCGTGAGTTATGACAAAACTCCAGAAGCCTTACTTTGCGTTTTATATTATATGAATAAATTATCATTTTTTGCATAGGTTGAAAAGCTGTGGCGCGAAAACTAAAAGTCGCACAGCCAAGTTCTTTGCAGATTTAAATTAAGGACATCCCAAGTTATCATTTGCAATGTATCCCTTATTTTTACTCCTACCATTTCGTGAGTTATGACAAAACTCCAGAAGCCTTACTTTGCGTTTTATATTATATGAATAAATTATCATTTTTTGCATAGGTTGAAAAGCTGTGGCGCGAAAACTAAAAGTCGCACAGCCAAGTTCTTTGCAGATTTAAATTAAGGACATCCCAAGTTATCATTTGCAATGTATCCCTTATTTTTACTCCTACCATTTCGTGAGTTATGACAAAACTCCAGAAGCCTTACTTTGCGTTTTATATTATATGAATAAATTATCATTTTTTGCATAGGTTGAAAAGCTGTGGCGCGAAAACTAAAAGTCGCACAGCCAAGTTCTTTGCAGATTTAAATTAAGGACATCCCAAGTTATCATTTGCAATGTATCCCTTATTTTTACTCCTACCATTTCGTGAGTTATGACAAAACTCCAGAAGCCTTACTTTGCGTTTTATATTATATGAATAAATTATCATTTTTTGCATAGGTTGAAAAGCTGTGGCGCAAAAACTAAAAGTCGCACAGCCAAGTTCTTTGCAGATTTAAATTAAGGACATCCCAAGTTATCATTTGCAATGTATCCCTTATTTTTACTCCTACCATTTCGTGAGTTATGACAAAACTCCAGAAGCCTTACTTTGCGTTTTATATTATATGAATAAATTATCATTTTTTGCATAGGTTGAAAAGCTGTGGCGCGAAAACTAAAAGTCGCACAGCCAAGTTCTTTGCAGATTTAAATTAAGGACATCCCAAGTTATCATTTGCAATGTATCCCTTATTTTTACTCCTACCATTTCGTGAGTTATGACAAAACTCCAGAAGCCTTACTTTGCGTTTTATATTATATGAATAAATTATCATTTTTTGCATAGGTTGAAAAGCTGTGGCGCGAAAACTAAAAGTCGCACAGCCAAGTTTTTTGCAGATTTAAATTAAGGACATCCCAAGTTATCATTTGCAATGTATCCCTTATTTTTACTCCTACCATTTCGTGAGTTATGACAAAACTCCAGAAGCCTTACTTTGCGTTTTATATTATATGAATAAATTATCATTTTTTGCATAGGTTGAAAAGCTGTGGCGCAAAAACTAAAAGTCGCACAGCCAAGTTCTTTGCAGATTTAAATTAAGGACATCCCAAGTTATCATTTGCAATGTATCCCTTATTTTTACTCCTACCATTTCGTGAGTTATGACAAAACTCCAGAAGCCTTACTTTGCGTTTTATATTATATGAATAAATTATCATTTTTTGCATAGGTTGAAAAGCTGTGGCGCGAAAACTAAAAGTCGCACAGCCAAGTTCTTTGCAGATTTAAATTAAGGACATCCCAAGTTATCATTTGCAATGTATCCCTTATTTTTACTCCTACCATTTCGAGAGTTATGACAAAACTCCAGAAGCCTTACTTTGCGTTTTATATTATATGAATAAATTATCATTTTTTGCATAGGTTGAAAAGCTGTGGCGCGAAAACTAAAAGTCGCACAGCCAAGTTCTTTGCAGATTTAAATTAAGGACATCCCAAGTTATCATTTGCAATGTATCCCTTATTTTTACTCCTACCATTTCGTGAGTTATGACAAAACTCCAGAAGCCTTACTTTGCGTTTTATATTATATGAATAAATTATCATTTTTTGCATAGGTTGAAAAGCTGTGGCGCGAAAACTAAAAGTCGCACAGCCAAGTTCTTTGCAGATTTAAATTAAGGACATCCCAAGTTATCATTTGCAATGTATCCCTTATTTTTACTCCTACCATTTCGTGAGTTATGACAAAACTCCAGAAGCCTTACTTTGCGTTTTATATTATATGAATAAATTATCATTTTTTGCATAGGTTGAAAAGCTGTGGCGCGAAAACTAAAAGTCGCACAGCCAAGTTCTTTGCAGATTTAAATTAAGGACATCCCAAGTTATCATTTGCAATGTATCCCTTATTTTTACTCCTACCATTTCGTGAGTTATGACAAAACTCCAGAAGCCTTACTTTGCGTTTTATATTATATGAATAAATTATCATTTTTTGCATAGGTTGAAAAGCTGTGGCGCGAAAACTAAAAGTCGCACAGCCAAGTTCTTTGCAGATTTAAATTAAGGACATCCCAAGTTATCATTTGCAATGTATCGCTTATTTTTACTCCTACCATTTCGTGAGTTATGACAAAACTCCAGAAGCCTTACTTTGCGTTTTATATTATATGAATACATTATCATTTTTTGCATAGGTTGAAAAGCTGTGGCGCAAAAACTAAAAGTCGCACAGCCAAGTTCTTTGCAGATTTAAATTAAGGACATCCCAAGTTATCATTTGCAATGTATCCCTTATTTTTACTCCTACCATTTCGTGAGTTATGACAAAACTCCAGAAGCCTTACTTTGCGTTTTATATTATATGAATAAATTATCATTTTTTGCATAGGTTGAAAAGCTGTGGCGCGAAAACTAAAAGTCGCACAGCCAAGTTCTTTGCAGATTTAAATTAAGGACATCCCAAGTTATCATTTGCAATGTATCCCTTATTTTTACTCCTACCATTTCGTGAGTTATGACAAAACTCCAGAAGCCTTACTTTGCGTTTTATATTATATGAATAAATTATCATTTTTTGCATAGGTTGAAAAGCTGTGGCGCGAAAACTAAAAGTCGCACAGCCAAGTTCTTTGCAGATTTAAATTAAGGACATCCCAAGTTATCATTTGCAATGTATCCCTTATTTTTACTCCTACCATTTCGTGAGTTATGACAAAACTCCAGAAGCCTTACTTTGCGTTTTATATTATATGAATAAATTATCATTTTTTGCATAGGTTGAAAAGCTGTGGCGCGAAAACTAAAAGTCGCACAGCCAAGTTCTTTGCAGATTTAAATTAAGGACATCCCAAGTTATCATTTGCAATGTATCCCTTATTTTTACTCCTACCATTTCGAGAGTTATGACAAAACTCCAGAAGCCTTACTTTGCGTTTTATATTATATGAATAAATTATCATTTTTTGCATAGGTTGAAAAGCTGTGGCGCGAAAACTAAAAGTCGCACAGCCAAGTTCTTTGCAGATTTAAATTAAGGACATCCCAAGTTATCATTTGCAATGTATCCCTTATTTTTACTCCTACCATTTCGTGAGTTATGACAAAACTCCAAAAGCCTTACTTTGCGTTTTATATTATATGAATAAATTATCATTTTTTGCATAGGTTGAAAAGCTGTGGCGCGAAAACTAAAAGTCGCACAGCCAAGTTCTTTGCAGATTTAAATTAAGGACATCCCAAGTTATCATTTGCAATGTATCCCTTATTTTTACTCCTACCATTTCGTGAGTTATGACAAAACTCCAGAAGCCTTACTTTGCGTTTTATATTATATGAATAAATTATCATTTTTTGCATAGGTTGAAAAGCTGTGGCGCGAAAACTAAAAGTCGCACAGCCAAGTTCTTTGCAGATTTAAATTAAGGACATCCCAAGTTATCATTTGCAATGTATCCCTTATTTTTACTCCTACCATTTCGTGAGTTATGACAAAACTCCAGAAGCCTTACTTTGCGTTTTATATTATATGAATAAATTATCATTTTTTGCATAGGTTGAAAAGCTGTGGCGCAAAAACTAAAAGTCGCACAGCCAAGTTCTTTGCAGATTTAAATTAAGGACATCCCAAGTTATCATTTGCAATGTATTCCTTATTTTTACTCCTACCATTTCGTGAGTTATGACAAAACTCCAGAAGCCTTACTTTGCGTTTTATATTATATGAATAAATTATCATTTTTTGCATAGGTTGAAAAGCTGTGGCGCGAAAACTAAAAGTCGCACAGCCAAGTTCTTTGCAGATTTAAATTAAGGACATCCCAAGTTATCATTTGCAATGTATCCCTTATTTTTACTCCTACCATTTCGTGAGTTATGACAAAACTCCAGAAGCCTTACTTTGCGTTTTATATTATATGAATAAATTATCATTTTTTGCATAGGTTGAAAAGCTGTGGCGCGAAAACTAAAAGTCGCACAGCCAAGTTCTTTGCAGATTTAAATTGAGGACATCCCAAGTTATCATTTGCAATGTATCCCTTATTTTTACTCCTACCATTTCGTGAGTTATGACAAAACTCCAGAAGCCTGACTTTGCGTTTTATATTATATGAATAAATTATCATTTTTTGCATAGGTTGAAAAGCTGTGGCGCAAAAACTAAAAGTCGCACAGCCAAGTTCTTTGCAGATTTAAATTAAGGACATCCCAAGTTATCATTTGCAATGTATCCCTTATTTTTACTCCTACCATTTCGTGAGTTATGACAAAACTCCAGAAGCCTTACTTTGCGTTTTATATTATATGAATAAATTATCATTTTTTGCATAGGTTGAAAAGCTGTGGCGCGAAAACTAAAAGTCGCACAGCCAAGTTCTTTGCAGATTTAAATTAAGGACATCCCAAGTTATCATTTGCAATGTATCCCTTATTTTTACTCCTACCATTTCGTGAGTTATGACAAAACTCCAGAAGCCTTACTTTGCGTTTTATATTATATGAATAAATTATCATTTTTTGCATAGGTTGAAAAGCTGTGGCGCGAAAACTAAAAGTCGCACAGCCAAGTTCTTTGCAGATTTAAATTAAGGACATCCCAAGTTATCATTTGCAATGTATCCCTTATTTTTACTCCTACCATTTCGTGAGTTATGACAAAACTCCAGAAGCCTTACTTTGCGTTTTATATTATATGAATAAATTATCATTTTTTGCATAGGTTGAAAAGCTGTGGCGCGAAAACTAAAAGTCGCACAGCCAAGTTCTTTGCAGATTTAAATTAAGGACATCCCAAGTTATCATTTGCAATGTATCCCTTATTTTTACTCCTACCATTTCGTGAGTTATGACAAAACTCCAGAAGCCTTACTTTGCGTTTTATATTATATGAATAAATTATCATTTTTTGCATAGGTTGAAAAGCTGTGGCGCGAAAACTAAAAGTCGCACAGCCAAGTTCTTTGCAGATTTAAATTAAGGACATCCCAAGTTATCATTTGCAATGTATCCCTTATTTTTACTCCTACCATTTCGTGAGTTATGACAAAACTCCAGAAGCCTTACTTTGCGTTTTATATTATATGAATAAATTATCATTTTTTGCATAGGTTGAAAAGCTGTGGCGCGAAAACTAAAAGTCGCACAGCCAAGTTCTTTGCAGATTTAAATTAAGGACATCCCAAGTTATCATTTGCAATGTATCCCTTATTTTTACTCCTACCATTTCGTGAGTTATGACAAAACTCCAGAAGCCTTACTTTGCGTTTTATATTATATGAATAAATTATCATTTTTTGCATAGGTTGAAAAGCTGTGGCGCGAAAACTAAAAGTCGCACAGCCAAGTTCTTTGCAGATTTAAATTAAGGACATCCCAAGTTATCATTTGCAATGTATCCCTTATTTTTACTCTTACCATTTCGTGAGTTATGACAAAACTCCAGAAGCCTTACTTTGCGTTTTATATTATATGAATAAATTATCATTTTTTGCATAGGTTGAAAAGCTGTGGCGCGAAAACTAAAAGTCGCACAGCCAAGTTCTTTGCAGATTTAAATTAAGGACATCCCAAGTTATCATTTGCAATGTATCCCTTATTTTTACTCCTACCATTTCGTGAGTTATGACAAAACTCCAGAAGCCTTACTTTGCGTTTTATATTATATGAATAAATTATCATTTTTTGCATAGGTTGAAAAGCTGTGGCGCGAAAACTAAAAGTCGCACAGCCAAGTTCTTTGCAGATTTAAATTAAGGACATCCCAAGTTATCATTTGCAATGTATCCCTTATTTTTACTCCTACCATTTCGTGAGTTATGACAAAACTCCAGAAGCCTTACTTTGCGTTTTATATTATATGAATAAATTATCATTTTTTGCATAGGTTGAAAAGCTGTGGCGCGAAAACTAAAAGTCGCACAGCCAAGTTCTTTGCAGATTTAAATTAAGGACATCCCAAGTTATCATTTGCAATGTATCCCTTATTTTTACTCCTACCATTTCGAGAGTTATGACAAAACTCCAGAAGCCTTACTTTGCGTTTTATATTATATGAATAAATTATCATTTTTTGCATAGGTTGAAAAGCTGTGGCGCGAAAACTAAAAGTCGCACAGCCAAGTTCTTTGCAGATTTAAATTAAGGACATCCCAAGTTATCATTTGCAATGTATCCCTTATTTTTACTCCTACCATTTCGTGAGTTATGACAAAACTCCAGAAGCCTTACTTTGCGTTTTATATTATATGAATAAATTATCATTTTTTGCATAGGTTGAAAAGCTGTGGCGCAAAAACTAAAAGTCGCACAGCCAAGTTCTTTGCAGATTTAAATTAAGGACATCCCAAGTTATCATTTGCAATGTATTCCTTATTTTTACTCCTACCATTTCGTGAGTTATGACAAAACTCCAGAAGCCTTACTTTGCGTTTTATATTATATGAATAAATTATCATTTTTTGCATAGGTTGAAAAGCTGTGGCGCGAAAACTAAAAGTCGCACAGCCAAGTTCTTTGCAGATTTAAATTAAGGACATCCCAAGTTATCATTTGCAATGTATCCCTTATTTTTACTCCTACCATTTCGTGAGTTATGACAAAACTCCAGAAGCCTTACTTTGCGTTTTATATTATATGAATAAATTATCATTTTTTGCATAGGTTGAAAAGCTGTGGCGCGAAAACTAAAAGTCGCACAGCCAAGTTCTTTGCAGATTTAAATTAAGGACATCCCAAGTTATCATTTGCAATGTATCCCTTATTTTTACTCCTACCATTTCGTGAGTTATGACAAAACTCCAGAAGCCTTACTTTGCGTTTTATATTATATGAATAAATTATCATTTTTTGCATAGGTTGAAAAGCTGTGGCGCAAAAACTAAAAGTCGCACAGCCAAGTTCTTTGCAGATTTAAATTAAGGACATCCCAAGTTATCATTTGCAATGTATCCCTTATTTTTACTCCTACCATTTCGTGAGTTATGACAAAACTCCAGAAGCCTTACTTTGCGTTTTATATTATATGAATAAATTATCATTTTTTGCATAGGTTGAAAAGCTGTGGCGCGAAAACTAAAAGTCGCACAGCCAAGTTCTTTGCAGATTTAAATTAAGGACATCCCAAGTTATCATTTGCAATGTATCCCTTATTTTTACTCCTACCATTTCGTGAGTTATGACAAAACTCCAGAAGCCTTACTTTGCGTTTTATATTATATGAATAAATTATCATTTTTTGCATAGGTTGAAAAGCTGTGGCGCGAAAACTAAAAGTCGCACAGCCAAGTTCTTTGCAGATTTAAATTAAGGACATCCCAAGTTATCATTTGCAATGTATCCCTTATTTTTACTCCTACCATTTCGAGAGTTATGACAAAACTCCAGAAGCCTTACTTTGCGTTTTATATTATATGAATAAATTATCATTTTTTGCATAGGTTGAAAAGCTGTGGCGCGAAAACTAAAAGTCGCACAGCCAAGTTCTTTGCAGATTTAAATTAAGGACATCCCAAGTTATCATTTGCAATGTATCCCTTATTTTTACTCCTACCATTTCGTGAGTTATGACAAAACTCCAGAAGCCTTACTTTGCGTTTTATATTATATGAATAAATTATCATTTTTTGCATAGGTTGAAAAGCTGTGGCGCGAAAACTAAAAGTCGCACAGCCAAGTTCTTTGCAGATTTAAATTAAGGACATCCCAAGTTATCATTTGCAATGTATCCCTTATTTTTACTCCTACCATTTCGTGAGTTATGACAAAACTCCAGAAGCCTTACTTTGCGTTTTATATTATATGAATAAATTATCATTTTTTGCATAGGTTGAAAAGCTGTGGCGCGAAAACTAAAAGTCGCACAGCCAAGTTCTTTGCAGATTTAAATTAAGGACATCCCAAGTTATCATTTGCAATGTATCCCTTATTTTTACTCCTACCATTTCGTGAGTTATGACAAAACTCCAGAAGCCTTACTTTGCGTTTTATATTATATGAATAAATTATCATTTTTTGCATAGGTTGAAAAGCTGTGGCGCGAAAACTAAAAGTCGCACAGCCAAGTTCTTTGCAGATTTAAATTAAGGACATCCCAAGTTATCATTTGCAATGTATCCCTTATTTTTACTCCTACCATTTCGTGAGTTATGACAAAACTCCAGAAGCCTTACTTTGCGTTTTATATTATATGAATAAATTATCATTTTTTGCATAGGTTGAAAAGCTGTGGCGCGAAAACTAAAAGTCGCACAGCCAAGTTCTTTGCAGATTTAAATTAAGGACATCCCAAGTTATCATTTGCAATGTATCCCTTATTTTTACTCCTACCATTTCGTGAGTTATGACAAAACTCCAGAAGCCTTACTTTGCGTTTTATATTATATGAATAAATTATCATTTTTTGCATAGGTTGAAAAGCTGTGGCGCGAAAACTAAAAGTCGCACAGCCAAGTTCTTTGCAGATTTAAATTAAGGACATCCCAAGTTATCATTTGCAATGTATCCCTTATTTTTACTCCTACCATTTCGTGAGTTATGACAAAACTCCAGAAGCCTTACTTTGCGTTTTATATTATATGAATAAATTATCATTTTTTGCATAGGTTGAAAAGCTGTGGCGCGAAAACTAAAAGTCGCACAGCCAAGTTCTTTGCAGATTTAAATTAAGGACATCCCAAGTTATCATTTGCAATGTATCCCTTATTTTTACTCCTACCATTTCGTGAGTTATGACAAAACTCCAGAAGCCTTACTTTGCGTTTTATATTATATGAATAAATTATCATTTTTTGCATAGGTTGAAAAGCTGTGGCGCGAAAACTAAAAGTCGCACAGCCAAGTTCTTTGCAGATTTAAATTAAGGACATCCCAAGTTATCATTTGCAATGTATCCCTTATTTTTACTCCTACCATTTCGTGAGTTATGACAAAACTCCAGAAGCCTTACTTTGCGTTTTATATTATATGAATAAATTATCATTTTTTGCATAGGTTGAAAAGCTGTGGCGCGAAAACTAAAAGTCGCACAGCCAAGTTCTTTGCAGATTTAAATTAAGGACATCCCAAGTTATCATTTGCAATGTATCCCTTATTTTTACTCCTACCATTTCGTGAGTTATGACAAAACTCCAGAAGCCTTACTTTGCGTTTTATATTATATGAATAAATTATCATTTTTTGCATAGGTTGAAAAGCTGTGGCGCGAAAACTAAAAGTCGCACAGCCAAGTTCTTTGCAGATTTAAATTAAGGACATCCCAAGTTATCATTTGCAATGTATCCCTTATTTTTACTCCTACCATTTCGTGAGTTATGACAAAACTCCAGAAGCCTTACTTTGCGTTTTATATTATATGAATAAATTATCATTTTTTGCATAGGTTGAAAAGCTGTGGCGCGAAAACTAAAAGTCGCACAGCCAAGTTCTTTGCAGATTTAAATTAGGGACATCCCAAGTTATCATTTGCAATGTATCCCTTATTTTTACTCCTACCATTTCGTGAGTTATGACAAAACTCCAGAAGCCTTACTTTGCGTTTTATATTATATGAATAAATTATCATTTTTTGCATAGGTTGAAAAGCTGTGGCGCGAAAACTAAAAGTCGCACAGCCAAGTTCTTTGCAGATTTAAATTAAGGACATCCCAAGTTATCATTTGCAATGTATCCCTTATTTTTACTCCTACCATTTCGTGAGTTATGACAAAACTCCAGAAGCCTTACTTTGCGTTTTATATTATATGAATAAATTATCATTTTTTGCATAGGTTGAAAAGCTGTGGCGCGAAAACTAAAAGTCGCACAGCCAAGTTCTTTGCAGATTTAAATTAAGGACATCCCAAGTTATCATTTGCAATGTATCCCTTATTTTTACTCCTACCATTTCGTAAGTTATGACAAAACTCCAGAAGCCTTACTTTGCGTTTTATATTATATGAATAAATTATCATTTTTTGCATAGGTTGAAAAGCTGTGGCGCAAAAACTAAAAGTCGCACAGCCAAGTTCTTTGCAGATTTAAATTAAGGACATCCCAAGTTATAATTTGCAATGTATTCCTTATTTTTACTCCTACCATTTCGTGAGTTATGACAAAACTCCAGAAGCCTTACTTTGCGTTTTATATTATATGAATAAATTATCATTTTTTGCATAGGTTGAAAAGCTGTGGCGCGAAAACTAAAAGTCGCACAGCCAAGTTCTTTGCAGATTTAAATTAAGGACATCCCAAGTTATCATTTGCAATGTATCCCTTATTTTTACTCCTACCATTTCGTGAGTTATGACAAAACTCCAGAAGCCTTACTTTGCGTTTTATATTATATGAATAAATTATCATTTTTTGCATAGGTTGAAAAGCTGTGGCGCAAAAACTAAAAGTCGCACAGCCAAGTTCTTTGCAGATTTAAATTAAGGACATCCCAAGTTATCATTTGCAATGTATCCCTTATTTTTACTCCTACCATTTCGTGAGTTATGACAAAACTCCAGAAGCCTTACTTTGCGTTTTATATTATATGAATAAATTATCATTTTTTGCATAGGTTGAAAAGCTGTGGCGCGAAAACTAAAAGTCGCACAGCCAAGTTCTTTGCAGATTTAAATTAAGGACATCCCAAGTTATCATTTGCAATGTATCCCTTATTTTTACTCCTACCATTTCGTGAGTTATGACAAAACTCCAGAAGCCTTACTTTGCGTTTTATATTATATGAATAAATTATCATTTTTTGCATAGGTTGAAAAGCTGTGGCGCGAAAACTAAAAGTCGCACAGCCAAGTTCTTTGCAGATTTAAATTAAGGACATCCCAAGTTATCATTTGCAATGTATCCCTTATTTTTACTCCTACCATTTCGTGAGTTATGACAAAACTCCAGAAGCCTTACTTTGCGTTTTATATTATATGAATAAATTATCATTTTTTGCATAGGTTGAAAAGCTGTGGCGCGAAAACTAAAAGTCGCACAGCCAAGTTCTTTGCAGATTTAAATTAAGGACATCCCAAGTTATCATTTGCAATGTATCCCTTATTTTTACTCCTACCATTTCGTGAGTTATGACAAAACTCCAGAAGCCTTACTTTGCGTTTTATATTATATGAATAAATTATCATTTTTTGCATAGGTTGAAAAGCTGTGGCGCGAAAACTAAAAGTCGCACAGCCAAGTTCTTTGCAGATTTAAATTAAGGACATCCCAAGTTATCATTTGCAATGTATCCCTTATTTTTACTCCTACCATTTCGAGAGTTATGACAAAACTCCAGAAGCCTTACTTTGCGTTTTATATTATATGAATAAATTATCATTTTTTGCATAGGTTGAAAAGCTGTGGCGCGAAAACTAAAAGTCGCACAGCCAAGTTCTTTGCAGATTTAAATTAAGGACATCCCAAGTTATCATTTGCAATGTATCCCTTATTTTTACTCCTACCATTTCGTGAGTTATGACAAAACTCCAGAAGCCTTACTTTGCGTTTTATATTATATGAATAAATTATCATTTTTTGCATAGGTTGAAAAGCTGTGGCGCAAAAACTAAAAGTCGCACAGCCAAGTTCTTTGCAGATTTAAATTAAGGACATCCCAAGTTATCATTTGCAATGTATTCCTTATTTTTACTCCTACCATTTCGTGAGTTATGACAAAACTCCAGAAGCCTTACTTTGCGTTTTATATTATATGAATAAATTATCATTTTTTGCATAGGTTGAAAAGCTGTGGCGCGAAAACTAAAAGTCGCACAGCCAAGTTCTTTGCAGATTTAAATTAAGGACATCCCAAGTTATCATTTGCAATGTATCCCTTATTTTTACTCCTACCATTTCGTGAGTTATGACAAAACTCCAGAAGCCTTACTTTGCGTTTTATATTATATGAATAAATTATCATTTTTTGCATAGGTTGAAAAGCTGTGGCGCGAAAACTAAAAGTCGCACAGCCAAGTTCTTTGCAGATTTAAATTAAGGACATCCCAAGTTATCATTTGCAATGTATCCCTTATTTTTACTCCTACCATTTCGTGAGTTATGACAAAACTCCAGAAGCCTTACTTTGCGTTTTATATTATATGAATAAATTATCATTTTTTGCATAGGTTGAAAAGC
Source organism: Bombylius major (assembly GCA_932526495.1). Classification (NCBI taxonomy): domain Eukaryota; kingdom Metazoa; phylum Arthropoda; class Insecta; order Diptera; family Bombyliidae; genus Bombylius; species Bombylius major. The sequence continues at coordinate 152,450 of CAKOBA010000011.1, forward strand.
TGTGGCGCAAAAACTAAAAGTCGCACAGCCAAGTTCTTTGCAGATTTAAATTAAGGACATCCCAAGTTATCATTTGCAATGTATCCCTTATTTTTACTCCTACCATTTCGTGAGTTATGACAAAACTCCAGAAGCCTTACTTTGCGTTTTATATTATATGAATAAATTATCATTTTTTGCATAGGTTGAAAAGCTGTGGCGCGAAAACTAAAAGTCGCACAGCCAAGTTCTTTGCAGATTTAAATTAAGGACATCCCAAGTTATCATTTGCAATGTATCCCTTATTTTTACTCTTACCATTTCGTAAGTTATGACAAAACTCCAGAAGCCTTACTTTGCGTTTTATATTATATGAATAAATTATCATTTTTTGCATAGGTTGAAAAGCTGTGGCGCGAAAACTAAAAGTCGCACAGCCAAGTTCTTTGCAGATTTAAATTAAGGACATCCCAAGTTATCATTTGCAATGTATCCCTTATTTTTACTCCTACCATTTCGTGAGTTATGACAAAACTCCAGAAGCCTTACTTTGCGTTTTATATTATATGAATAAATTATCATTTTTTGCATAGGTTGAAAAGCTGTGGCGCGAAAACTAAAAGTCGCACAGCCAAGTTCTTTGCAGATTTAAATTAAGGACATCCCAAGTTATCATTTGCAATGTATCCCTTATTTTTACTCCTACCATTTCGTGAGTTATGACAAAACTCCAGAAGCCTTACTTTGCGTTTTATATTATATGAATAAATTATCATTTTTTGCATAGGTTGAAAAGCTGTGGCGCAAAAACTAAAAGTCGCACAGCCAAGTTCTTTGCAGATTTAAATTAAGGACATCCCAAGTTATCATTTGCAATGTATCCCTTATTTTTACTCCTACCATTTCGTGAGTTATGACAAAACTCCAGAAGCCTTACTTTGCGTTTTATATTATATGAATAAATTATCATTTTTTGCATAGGTTGAAAAGCTGTGGCGCGAAAACTAAAAGTCGCACAGCCAAGTTCTTTGCAGATTTAAATTAAGGACATCCCAAGTTATCATTTGCAATGTATCCCTTATTTTTACTCTTACCATTTCGTGAGTTATGACAAAACTCCAGAAGCCTTACTTTGCGTTTTATATTATATGAATAAATTATCATTTTTTGCATAGGTTGAAAAGCTGTGGCGCGAAAACTAAAAGTCGCACAGCCAAGTTCTTTGCAGATTTAAATTAAGGACATCCCAAGTTATCATTTGCAATGTATCCCTTATTTTTACTCCTACCATTTCGTGAGTTATGACAAAACTCCAGAAGCCTTACTTTGCGTTTTTTATTATATGAAAAAATATCATTTTTTGCATAGGTTGAAAAGCTGTGGCGCGAAAACTAAAAGTCGCACAGCCAAGTTCTTTGCAGATTTAAATTAAGGACATCCCAAGTTATCATTTGCAATGTATCCCTTATTTTTACTCCTACCATTTCGTGAGTTATGACAAAACTCCAGAAGCCTTACTTTGCGTTTTATATTATATGAATAAATTATCATTTTTTGCATAGGTTGAAAAGCTGTGGCGCGAAAACTAAAAGTCGCACAGCCAAGTTCTTTGCAGATTTAAATTAAGGACATCCCAAGTTATCATTTGCAATGTATCCCTTATTTTTACTCCTACCATTTCGTGAGTTATGACAAAACTCCAGAAGCCTTACTTTGCGTTTTATATTATATGAATAAATTATCATTTTTTGCATAGGTTGAAAAGCTGTGGCGCGAAAACTAAAAGTCGCACAGCCAAGTTCTTTGCAGATTTAAATTAAGGACATCCCAAGTTATCATTTGCAATGTATCCCTTATTTTTACTCCTACCATTTCGTGAGTTATGACAAAACTCCAGAAGCCTTACTTTGCGTTTTATATTATATGAATAAATTATCATTTTTTGCATAGGTTGAAAAGCTGTGGCGCGAAAACTAAAAGTCGCACAGCCAAGTTCTTTGCAGATTTAAATTAAGGACATCCCAAGTTATCATTTGCAATGTATCCCTTATTTTTACTCCTACCATTTCGTGAGTTATGACAAAACTCCAGAAGCCTTACTTTGCGTTTTATATTATATGAATAAATTATCATTTTTTGCATAGGTTGAAAAGCTGTGGCGCGAAAACTAAAAGTCGCACAGCCAAGTTCTTTGCAGATTTAAATTAAGGACATCCCAAGTTATCATTTGCAATGTATCCCTTATTTTTACTCCTACCATTTCGTGAGTTATGACAAAACTCCAGAAGCCTTACTTTGCGTTTTATATTATATGAATAAATTATCATTTTTTGCATAGGTTGAAAAGCTGTGGCGCGAAAACTAAAAGTCGCACAGCCAAGTTCTTTGCAGATTTAAATTAAGGACATCCCAAGTTATCATTTGCAATGTATCCCTTATTTTTACTCCTACCATTTCGTGAGTTATGACAAAACTCCAGAAGCCTTACTTTGCGTTTTATATTATATGAATAAATTATCATTTTTTGCATAGGTTGAAAAGCTGTGGCGCGAAAACTAAAAGTCGCACAGCCAAGTTCTTTGCAGATTTAAATTAAGGACATCCCAAGTTATCATTTGCAAGGTATCCCTTATTTTTACTCCTACCATTTCGAGAGTTATGACAAAACTCCAGAAGCCTTACTTTGCGTTTTATATTATATGAATAAATTATCATTTTTTGCATAGGTTGAAAAGCTGTGGCGCGAAAACTAAAAGTCGCACAGCCAAGTTCTTTGCAGATTTAAATTAAGGACATCCCAAGTTATCATTTGCAATGTATCCCTTATTTTTACTCCTACCATTTCGTGAGTTATGACAAAACTCCAGAAGCCTTACTTTGCGTTTTATATTATATGAATAAATTATCATTTTTTGCATAGGTTGAAAAGCTGTGGCGCGAAAACTAAAAGTCGCACAGCCAAGTTCTTTGCAGATTTAAATTAAGGACATCCCAAGTTATCATTTGCAATGTATCCCTTATTTTTACTCCTACCATTTCGTGAGTTATGACAAAACTCCAGAAGCCTTACTTTGCGTTTTATATTATATGAATAAATTATCATTTTTTGCATAGGTTGAAAAGCTGTGGCGCGAAAACTAAAAGTCGCACAGCCAAGTTCTTTGCAGATTTAAATTAAGGACATCCCAAGTTATCATTTGCAATGTATCCCTTATTTTTACTCCTACCATTTCGTGAGTTATGACAAAACTCCAGAAGCCTTACTTTGCGTTTTATATTATATGAATAAATTATCATTTTTTGCATAGGTTGAAAAGCTGTGGCGCGAAAACTAAAAGTCGCACAGCCAAGTTCTTTGCAGATTTAAATTAAGGACATCCCAAGTTATCATTTGCAATGTATCCCTTATTTTTACTCCTACCATTTCGTGAGTTATGACAAAACTCCAGAAGCCTTACTTTGCGTTTTATATTATATGAATAAATTATCATTTTTTGCATAGGTTGAAAAGCTGTGGCGCGAAAACTAAAAGTCGCACAGCCAAGTTCTTTGCAGATTTAAATTAAGGACATCCCAAGTTATCATTTGCAATGTATCCCTTATTTTTACTCCTACCATTTCGTGAGTTATGACAAAACTCCAGAAGCCTTACTTTGCGTTTTATATTATATGAATAAATTATCATTTTTTGCATAGGTTGAAAAGCTGTGGCGCAAAAACTAAAAGTCGCACAGCCAAGTTCTTTGCAGATTTAAATTAAGGACATCCCAAGTTATCATTTGCAATGTATCCCTTATTTTTACTCCTACCATTTTGTGAGTTATGACAAAACTCCAGAAGCCTTACTTTGCGTTTTATATTATATGAATAAATTATCATTTTTTGCATAGGTTGAAAAGCTGTGGCGCGAAAACTAAAAGTCGCACAGCCAAGTTCTTTGCAGATTTAAATTAAGGACATCCCAAGTTATCATTTGCAATGTATCCCTTATTTTTACTCCTACCATTTCGTGAGTTATGACAAAACTCCAGAAGCCTTACTTTGCGTTTTATATTATATGAATAAATTATCATTTTTTGCATAGGTTGAAAAGCTGTGGCGCGAAAACTAAAAGTCGCACAGCCAAGTTCTTTGCAGATTTAAATTAAGGACATCCCAAGTTATCATTTGCAATGTATCCCTTATTTTTACTCCTACCATTTCGTGAGTTATGACAAAACTCCAGAAGCCTTACTTTGCGTTTTATATTATATGAATAAATTATCATTTTTTGCATAGGTTGAAAAGCTGTGGCGCGAAAACTAAAAGTCGCACAGCCAAGTTCTTTGCAGATTTAAATTAAAGACATCCCAAGTTATCATTTGCAATGTATCCCTTATTTTTACTCTTACCATTTCGTGAGTTATGACAAAACTCCAGAAGCCTTACTTTGCGTTTTATATTATATGAATAAATTATCATTTTTTGCATAGGTTGAAAAGCTGTGGCGCGAAAACTAAAAGTCGCACAGCCAAGTTCTTTGCAGATTTAAATTAAGGACATCCCAAGTTATCATTTGCAATGTATCCCTTATTTTTACTCCTACCATTTCGTGAGTTATGACAAAACTCCAGAAGCCTTACTTTGTGTTTTATATTATATGAATAAATTATCATTTTTTGCATAGGTTGAAAAGCTGTGGCGCGAAAACTAAAAGTCGCACAGCCAAGTTCTTTGCAGATTTAAATTAAGGACATCCCAAGTTATCATTTGCAATGTATCCCTTATTTTTACTCCTACCATTTCGTGAGTTATGACAAAACTCCAGAAGCCTTACTTTGCGTTTTATATTATATGAATAAATTATCATTTTTTGCATAGGTTGAAAAGCTGTGGCGCGAAAACTAAAAGTCGCACAGCCAAGTTCTTTGCAGATTTAAATTAAGGACATCCCAAGTTATCATTTGCAATGTATCCCTTATTTTTACTCCTACCATTTCGTGAGTTATGACAAAACTCCAGAAGCCTTACTTTGCGTTTTATATTATATGAATAAATTATCATTTTTTGCATAGGTTGAAAAGCTGTGGCGCGAAAACTAAAAGTCGCACAGCCAAGTTCTTTGCAGATTTAAATTAAGGACATCCCAAGTTATCATTTGCAATGTATCCCTTATTTTTACTCCTACCATTTCGTGAGTTATGACAAAACTCCAGAAGCCTTACTTTGCGTTTTATATTATATGAATAAATTATCATTTTTTGCATAGGTTGAAAAGCTGTGGCGCGAAAACTAAAAGTCGCACAGCCAAGTTCTTTGCAGATTTAAATTAAGGACATCCCAAGTTATCATTTGCAATGTATCCCTTATTTTTACTCCTACCATTTTGTGAGTTATGACAAAACTCCAGAAGCCTTACTTTGCGTTTTATATTATATGAATAAATTATCATTTTTTGCATAGGTTGAAAAGCTGTGGCGCGAAAACTAAAAGTCGCACAGCCAAGTTCTTTGCAGATTTAAATTAAGGACATCCCAAGTTATCATTTGCAATGTATCCCTTATTTTTACTCCTACCATTTCGTGAGTTATGACAAAACTCCAGAAGCCTTACTTTGCGTTTTATATTATATGAATAAATTATCATTTTTTGCATAGGTTGAAAAGCTGTGGCGCGAAAACTAAAAGTCGCACAGCCAAGTTCTTTGCAGATTTAAATTAAGGACATCCCAAGTTATCATTTGCAATGTATCCCTTATTTTTACTCCTACCATTTCGTGAGTTATGACAAAACTCCAGAAGCCTTACTTTGCGTTTTATATTATATGAATAAATTATCATTTTTTGCATAGGTTGAAAAGCTGTGGCGCGAAAACTAAAAGTCGCACAGCCAAGTTCTTTGCAGATTTAAATTAAGGACATCCCAAGTTATCATTTGCAATGTATCCCTTATTTTTACTCTTACCATTTCGTGAGTTATGACAAAACTCCAGAAGCCTTACTTTGCGTTTTATATTATATGAATAAATTATCATTTTTTGCATAGGTTGAAAAGCTGTGGCGCGAAAACTAAAAGTCGCACAGCCAAGTTCTTTGCAGATTTAAATTAAGGACATCCCAAGTTATCATTTGCAATGTATCCCTTATTTTTACTCCTACCATTTCGTGAGTTATGACAAAACTCCAGAAGCCTTACTTTGTGTTTTATATTATATGAATAAATTATCATTTTTTGCATAGGTTGAAAAGCTGTGGCGCGAAAACTAAAAGTCGCACAGCCAAGTTCTTTGCAGATTTAAATTAAGGACATCCCAAGTTATCATTTGCAATGTATCCCTTATTTTTACTCCTACCATTTCGTGAGTTATGACAAAACTCCAGAAGCCTTACTTTGCGTTTTATATTATATGAATAAATTATCATTTTTTGCATAGGTTGAAAAGCTGTGGCGCGAAAACTAAAAGTCGCACAGCCAAGTTCTTTGCAGATTTAAATTAAGGACATCCCAAGTTATCATTTGCAATGTATCCCTTATTTTTACTCCTACCATTTCGTGAGTTATGACAAAACTCCAGAAGCCTTACTTTGCGTTTTATATTATATGAATAAATTATCATTTTTTGCATAGGTTGAAAAGCTGTGGCGCGAAAACTAAAAGTCGCACAGCCAAGTTCTTTGCAGATTTAAATTAAGGACATCCCAAGTTATCATTTGCAATGTATCCCTTATTTTTACTCCTACCATTTCGTGAGTTATGACAAAACTCCAGAAGCCTTACTTTGCGTTTTATATTATATGAATAAATTATCATTTTTTGCATAGGTTGAAAAGCTGTGGCGCGAAAACTAAAAGTCGCACAGCCAAGTTCTTTGCAGATTTAAATTAAGGACATCCCAAGTTATCATTTGCAATGTATCCCTTATTTTTACTCCTACCATTTCGTGAGTTATGACAAAACTCCAGAAGCCTTACTTTGCGTTTTATATTATATGAATAAATTATCATTTTTTGCATAGGTTGAAAAGCTGTGGCGCGAAAACTAAAAGTCGCACAGCCAAGTTCTTTGCAGATTTAAATTAAGGACATCCCAAGTTATCATTTGCAATGTATCCCTTATTTTTACTCTTACCATTTCGTGAGTTATGACAAAACTCCAGAAGCCTTACTTTGCGTTTTATATTATATGAATAAATTATCATTTTTTGCATAGGTTGAAAAGCTGTGGCGCGAAAACTAAAAGTCGCACAGCCAAGTTCTTTGCAGATTTAAATTAAGGACATCCCAAGTTATCATTTGCAATGTATCCCTTATTTTTACTCCTACCATTTCGTGAGTTATGACAAAACTCCAGAAGCCTTACTTTGTGTTTTATATTATATGAATAAATTATCATTTTTTGCATAGGTTGAAAAGCTGTGGCGCGAAAACTAAAAGTCGCACAGCCAAGTTCTTTGCAGATTTAAATTAAGGACATCCCAAGTTATCATTTGCAATGTATCCCTTATTTTTACTCCTACCATTTCGTGAGTTATGACAAAACTCCAGAAGCCTTACTTTGCGTTTTATATTATATGAATAAATTATCATTTTTTGCATAGGTTGAAAAGCTGTGGCGCGAAAACTAAAAGTCGCACAGCCAAGTTCTTTGCAGATTTAAATTAAGGACATCCCAAGTTATCATTTGCAATGTATCCCTTATTTTTACTCCTACCATTTCGTGAGTTATGACAAAACTCCAGAAGCCTTACTTTGCGTTTTATATTATATGAATAAATTATCATTTTTTGCATAGGTTGAAAAGCTGTGGCGCGAAAACTAAAAGTCGCACAGCCAAGTTCTTTGCAGATTTAAATTAAGGACATCCCAAGTTATCATTTGCAATGTATCCCTTATTTTTACTCCTACCATTTCGTGAGTTATGACAAAACTCCAGAAGCCTTACTTTGCGTTTTATATTATATGAATAAATTATCATTTTTTGCATAGGTTGAAAAGCTGTGGCGCGAAAACTAAAAGTCGCACAGCCAAGTTCTTTGCAGATTTAAATTAAGGACATCCCAAGTTATCATTTGCAATGTATCCCTTATTTTTACTCCTACCATTTCGTGAGTTATGACAAAACTCCAGAAGCCTTACTTTGCGTTTTATATTATATGAATAAATTATCATTTTTTGCATAGGTTGAAAAGCTGTGGCGCGAAAACTAAAAGTCGCACAGCCAAGTTCTTTGCAGATTTAAATTAAGGACATCCCAAGTTATCATTTGCAATGTATCCCTTATTTTTACTCTTACCATTTCGTGAGTTATGACAAAACTCCAGAAGCCTTACTTTGCGTTTTATATTATATGAATAAATTATCATTTTTTGCATAGGTTGAAAAGCTGTGGCGCGAAAACTAAAAGTCGCACAGCCAAGTTCTTTGCAGATTTAAATTAAGGACATCCCAAGTTATCATTTGCAATGTATCCCTTATTTTTACTCCTACCATTTCGTGAGTTATGACAAAACTCCAGAAGCCTTACTTTGTGTTTTATATTATATGAATAAATTATCATTTTTTGCATAGGTTGAAAAGCTGTGGCGCGAAAACTAAAAGTCGCACAGCCAAGTTCTTTGCAGATTTAAATTAAGGACATCCCAAGTTATCATTTGCAATGTATCCCTTATTTTTACTCCTACCATTTCGTGAGTTATGACAAAACTCCAGAAGCCTTACTTTGCGTTTTATATTATATGAATAAATTATCATTTTTTGCATAGGTTGAAAAGCTGTGGCGCGAAAACTAAAAGTCGCACAGCCAAGTTCTTTGCAGATTTAAATTAAGGACATCCCAAGTTATCATTTGCAATGTATCCCTTATTTTTACTCCTACCATTTCGTGAGTTATGACAAAACTCCAGAAGCCTTACTTTGCGTTTTATATTATATGAATAAATTATCATTTTTTGCATAGGTTGAAAAGCTGTGGCGCGAAAACTAAAAGTCGCACAGCCAAGTTCTTTGCAGATTTAAATTAAGGACATCCCAAGTTATCATTTGCAATGTATCCCTTATTTTTACTCCTACCATTTCGTGAGTTATGACAAAACTCCAGAAGCCTTACTTTGCGTTTTATATTATATGAATAAATTATCATTTTTTGCATAGGTTGAAAAGCTGTGGCGCGAAAACTAAAAGTCGCACAGCCAAGTTCTTTGCAGATTTAAATTAAGGACATCCCAAGTTATCATTTGCAATGTATCCCTTATTTTTACTCCTACCATTTCGTGAGTTATGACAAAACTCCAGAAGCCTTACTTTGCGTTTTATATTATATGAATAAATTATCATTTTTTGCATAGGTTGAAAAGCTGTGGCGCGAAAACTAAAAGTCGCACAGCCAAGTTCTTTGCAGATTTAAATTAAGGACATCCCAAGTTATCATTTGCAATGTATCCCTTATTTTTACTCCTACCATTTCGTGAGTTATGACAAAACTCCAGAAGCCTTACTTTGCGTTTTATATTATATGAATAAATTATCATTTTTTGCATAGGTTGAAAAGCTGTGGCGCGAAAACTAAAAGTCGCACAGCCAAGTTCTTTGCAGATTTAAATTAAGGACATCCCAAGTTATCATTTGCAATGTATCCCTTATTTTTACTCCTACCATTTCGTGAGTTATGACAAAACTCCAGAAGCCTTACTTTGCGTTTTATATTATATGAATAAATTATCATTTTTTGCATAGGTTGAAAAGCTGTGGCGCGAAAACTAAAAGTCGCACAGCCAAGTTCTTTGCAGATTTAAATTAAGGACATCCCAAGTTATCATTTGCAATGTATCCCTTATTTTTACTCCTACCATTTCGTGAGTTATGACAAAACTCCAGAAGCCTTACTTTGCGTTTTATATTATATGAATAAATTATCATTTTTTGCATAGGTTGAAAAGCTGTGGCGCGAAAACTAAAAGTCGCACAGCCAAGTTCTTTGCAGATTTAAATTAAGGACATCCCAAGTTATCATTTGCAATGTATCCCTTATTTTTACTCCTACCATTTCGTGAGTTATGACAAAACTCCAGAAGCCTTACTTTGCGTTTTATATTATATGAATAAATTATCATTTTTTGCATAGGTTGAAAAGCTGTGGCGCAAAAACTAAAAGTCGCACAGCCAAGTTCTTTGCAGATTTAAATTAAGGACATCCCAAGTTATCATTTGCAATGTATCTCTTATTTTTACTTTTACCATTTCGTGAGTTATGACAAAACTCCAGAAGCCTTACTTTGCGTTTTATATTATATGAATAAATTATCATTTTTTGCATAGGTTGAAAAGCTGTGGCGCGAAAACTAAAAGTCGCACAGCCAAGTTCTTTGCAGATTTAAATTAAGGACATCCCAAGTTATCATTTAAAATGTATCCCTTATTTTTACTCCTACCATTTCGTGAGTTATGACAAAACTCCAGAAGCCTTACTTTGCGTTTTATATTATATGAATAAATTATCATTTTTTGCATAGGTTGAAAAGCTGTGGCGCGAAAACTAAAAGTCGCACAGCCAAGTTCTTTGCAGATTTAAATTAAGGACATCCCAAGTTATCATTTGCAATGTATCCCTTATTTTTACTCCTACCATTTCGTGAGTTATGACAAAACTCCAGAAGCCTTACTTTGCGTTTTATATTATATGAATAAATTATCATTTTTTGCATAGGTTGAAAAGCTGTGGCGCGAAAACTAAAAGTCGCACAGCCAAGTTCTTTGCAGATTTAAATTAAGGACATCCCAAGTTATCATTTGCAATGTATCCCTTATTTTTACTCCTACCATTTCGTGAGTTATGACAAAACTCCAGAAGCCTTACTTTGCGTTTTATATTATATGAATAAATTATCATTTTTTGCATAGGTTGAAAAGCTGTGGCGCAAAAACTAAAAGTCGCACAGCCAAGTTCTTTGCAGATTTAAATTAAGGACATCCCAAGTTATCATTTGCAATGTATCCCTTATTTTTACTCCTACCATTTCGTGAGTTATGACAAAACTCCAGAAGCCTTACTTTGCGTTTTATATTATATGAATAAATTATCATTTTTTGTATAGGTTGAAAAGCTGTGGCGCGAAAACTAAAAGTCGCACAGCCAAGTTCTTTGCAGACTTAAATTAAGGACATCCCAAGTTATCATTTGCAATGTATCCCTTATTTTTACTCCTACCATTTCGTGAGTTATGACAAAACTCCAGAAGCCTTACTTTGCGTTTTATATTATATGAATAAATTATCATTTTTTGCATAGGTTGAAAAGCTGTGGCGCGAAAACTAAAAGTCGCACAGCCAAGTTCTTTGCAGATTTAAATTAAGGACATCCCAAGTTATCATTTGCAATGTATCCCTTATTTTTACTCCTACCATTTCGTGAGTTATGACAAAACTCCAGAAGCCTTACTTTGCGTTTTATATTATATGAATAAATTATCATTTTTTGCATAGGTTGAAAAGCTGTGGCGCGAAAACTAAAAGTCGCACAGCCAAGTTCTTTGCAGATTTAAATTAAGGACATCCCAAGTTATCATTTGCAATGTATCCCTTATTTTTACTCCTACCATTTCGTGAGTTATGACAAAACTCCAGAAGCCTTACTTTGCGTTTTATATTATATGAATAAATTATCATTTTTTGCATAGGTTGAAAAGCTGTGGCGCGAAAACTAAAAGTCGCACAGCCAAGTTCTTTGCAGATTTAAATTAAGGACATCCCAAGTTATCATTTGCAATGTATCCCTTATTTTTACTCCTACCATTTCGTGAGTTATGACAAAACTCCAGAAGCCTTACTTTGCGTTTTATATTATATGAATAAATTATCATTTTTTGCATAGGTTGAAAAGCTGTGGCGCGAAAACTAAAAGTCGCACAGCCAAGTTCTTTGCAGATTTAAATTAAGGACATCCCAAGTTATCATTTGCAATGTATCCCTTATTTTTACTCCTACCATTTCGTGAGTTATGACAAAACTCCAGAAGCCTTACTTTGCGTTTTATATTATATGAATAAATTATCATTTTTTGCATAGGTTGAAAAGCTGTGGCGCGAAAACTAAAAGTCGCACAGCCAAGTTCTTTGCAGATTTAAATTAAGGACATCCCAAGTTATCATTTGCAATGTATCCCTTATTTTTACTCCTACCATTTCGTGAGTTATGACAAAACTCCAGAAGCCTTACTTTGCGTTTTATATTATATGAATAAATTATCATTTTTTGCATAGGTTGAAAAGCTGTGGCGCAAAAACTAAAAGTCGCACAGCCAAGTTCTTTGCAGATTTAAATTAAGGACATCCCAAGTTATCATTTGCAATGTATCTCTTATTTTTACTTTTACCATTTCGTGAGTTATGACAAAACTCCAGAAGCCTTACTTTGCGTTTTATATTATATGAATAAATTATCATTTTTTGCATAGGTTGAAAAGCTGTGGCGCGAAAACTAAAAGTCGCACAGCCAAGTTCTTTGCAGATTTAAATTAAGGACATCCCAAGTTATCATTTGCAATGTATCCCTTATTTTTACTCCTACCATTTCGTGAGTTATGACAAAACTCCAGAAGCCTTACTTTGCGTTTTATATTATATGAATAAATTATCATTTTTTGCATAGGTTGAAAAGCTGTGGCGCGAAAACTAAAAGTCGCACAGCCAAGTTCTTTGCAGATTTAAATTAAGGACATCCCAAGTTATCATTTGCAATGTATCCCTTATTTTTACTCCTACCATTTCGTGAGTTATGACAAAACTCCAGAAGCCTTACTTTGCGTTTTATATTATATGAATAAATTATCATTTTTTGCATAGGTTGAAAAGCTGTGGCGCGAAAACTAAAAGTCGCACAGCCAAGTTCTTTGCAGATTTAAATTAAGGACATCCCAAGTTATCATTTGCAATGTATCCCTTATTTTTACTCCTACCATTTCGTGAGTTATGACAAAACTCCAGAAGCCTTACTTTGCGTTTTATATTATATGAATAAATTATCATTTTTTGCATAGGTTGAAAAGCTGTGGCGCAAAAACTAAAAGTCGCACAGCCAAGTTCTTTGCAGATTTAAATTAAGGACATCCCAAGTTATCATTTGCAATGTATCCCTTATTTTTACTCCTACCATTTCGTGAGTTATGACAAAACTCCAGAAGCCTTACTTTGCGTTTTATATTATATGAATAAATTATCATTTTTTGTATAGGTTGAAAAGCTGTGGCGCGAAAACTAAAAGTCGCACAGCCAAGTTCTTTGCAGACTTAAATTAAGGACATCCCAAGTTATCATTTGCAATGTATCCCTTATTTTTACTCCTACCATTTCGTGAGTTATGACAAAACTCCAGAAGCCTTACTTTGCGTTTTATATTATATGAATAAATTATCATTTTTTGCATAGGTTGAAAAGCTGTGGCGCGAAAACTAAAAGTCGCACAGCCAAGTTCTTTGCAGATTTAAATTAAGGACATCCCAAGTTATCATTTGCAATGTATCCCTTATTTTTACTCCTACCATTTCGTGAGTTATGACAAAACTCCAGAAGCCTTACTTTGCGTTTTATATTATATGAATAAATTATCATTTTTTGCATAGGTTGAAAAGCTGTGGCGCGAAAACTAAAAGTCGCACAGCCAAGTTCTTTGCAGATTTAAATTAAGGACATCCCAAGTTATCATTTGCAATGTATCCCTTATTTTTACTCCTACCATTTCGTGAGTTATGACAAAACTCCAGAAGCCTTACTTTGCGTTTTATATTATATGAATAAATTATCATTTTTTGCATAGGTTGAAAAGCTGTGGCGCAAAAACTAAAAGTCGCACAGCCAAGTTCTTTGCAGATTTAAATTAAGGACATCCCAAGTTATCATTTGCAATGTATCCCTTATTTTTACTCCTACCATTTCGTGAGTTATGACAAAACTCCAGAAGCCTTACTTTGCGTTTTATATTATATGAATAAATTATCATTTTTTGCATAGGTTGAAAAGCTGTGGCGCGAAAACTAAAAGTCGCACAGCCAAGTTCTTTGCAGATTTAAATTAAGGACATCCCAAGTTATCATTTGCAATGTATCCCTTATTTTTACTCCTACCATTTCGTGAGTTATGACAAAACTCCAGAAGCCTTACTTTGCGTTTTATATTATATGAATAAATTATCATTTTTTGCATAGGTTGAAAAGCTGTGGCGCGAAAACTAAAAGTCGCACAGCCAAGTTCTTTGCAGATTTAAATTAAGGACATCCCAAGTTATCATTTGCAATGTATCCCTTATTTTTACTCCTACCATTTCGTGAGTTATGACAAAACTCCAGAAGCCTTACTTTGCGTTTTATATTATATGAATAAATTATCATTTTTTGCATAGGTTGAAAAGCTGTGGCGCGAAAACTAAAAGTCGCACAGCCAAGTTCTTTGCAGATTTAAATTAAGGACATCCCAAGTTATCATTTGCAATGTATCCCTTATTTTTACTCTTACCATTTCGTGAGTTATGACAAAACTCCAGAAGCCTTACTTTGCGTTTTATATTATATGAATAAATTATCATTTTTTGCATAGGTTGAAAAGCTGTGGCGCGAAAACTAAAAGTCGCACAGCCAAGTTCTTTGCAGATTTAAATTAAGGACATCCCAAGTTATCATTTGCAATGTATCCCTTATTTTTACTCCTACCATTTCGTGAGTTATGACAAAACTCCAGAAGCCTTACTTTGTGTTTTATATTATATGAATAAATTATCATTTTTTGCATAGGTTGAAAAGCTGTGGCGCGAAAACTAAAAGTCGCACAGCCAAGTTCTTTGCAGATTTAAATTAAGGACATCCCAAGTTATCATTTGCAATGTATCCCTTATTTTTACTCCTACCATTTCGTGAGTTATGACAAAACTCCAGAAGCCTTACTTTGCGTTTTATATTATATGAATAAATTATCATTTTTTGCATAGGTTGAAAAGCTGTGGCGCGAAAACTAAAAGTCGCACAGCCAAGTTCTTTGCAGATTTAAATTAAGGACATCCCAAGTTATCATTTGCAATGTATCCCTTATTTTTACTCCTACCATTTCGTGAGTTATGACAAAACTCCAGAAGCCTTACTTTGCGTTTTATATTATATGAATAAATTATCATTTTTTGCATAGGTTGAAAAGCTGTGGCGCGAAAACTAAAAGTCGCACAGCCAAGTTCTTTGCAGATTTAAATTAAGGACATCCCAAGTTATCATTTGCAATGTATCCCTTATTTTTACTCCTACCATTTCGTGAGTTATGACAAAACTCCAGAAGCCTTACTTTGCGTTTTATATTATATGAATAAATTATCATTTTTTGCATAGGTTGAAAAGCTGTGGCGCGAAAACTAAAAGTCGCACAGCCAAGTTCTTTGCAGATTTAAATTAAGGACATCCCAAGTTATCATTTGAAATGTATCCCTTATTTTTACTCCTACCATTTCGTGAGTTATGACAAAACTCCAGAAGCCTTACTTTGCGTTTTATATTATATGAATAAATTATCATTTTTTGCATAGGTTGAAAAGCTGTGGCGCGAAAACTAAAAGTCGCACAGCCAAGTTCTTTGCAGATTTAAATTAAGGACATCCCAAGTTATCATTTGCAATGTATCCCTTATTTTTACTCCTACCATTTCGTGAGTTATGACAAAACTCCAGAAGCCTTACTTTGCGTTTTATATTATATGAATAAATTATCATTTTTTGCATAGGTTGAAAAGCTGTGGCGCGAAAACTAAAAGTCGCACAGCCAAGTTCTTTGCAGATTTAAATTAAGGACATCCCAAGTTATCATTTGCAATGTATCCCTTATTTTTACTCCTACCATTTCGTGAGTTATGACAAAACTCCAGAAGCCTTACTTTGCGTTTTATATTATATGAATAAATTATCATTTTTTGCATAGGTTGAAAAGCTGTGGCGCAAAAACTAAAAGTCGCACAGCCAAGTTCTTTGCAGATTTAAATTAAGGACATCCCAAGTTATCATTTGCAATGTATCCCTTATTTTTACTTTTACCATTTCGTGAGTTATGACAAAACTCCAGAAGCCTTACTTTGCGTTTTATATTATATGAATAAATTATCATTTTTTGCATAGGTTGAAAAGCTGTGGCGCGAAAACTAAAAGTCGCACAGCCAAGTTCTTTGCAGATTTAAATTAAGGACATCCCAAGTTATCATTTGCAATGTATTCCTTATTTTTACTCCTACCATTTCGTGAGTTATGACAAAACTCCAGAAGCCTTACTTTGCGTTTTATATTATATGAATAAATTATCATTTTTTGCATAGGTTGAAAAGCTTTGGCGCGAAAACTAAAAGTCGCACAGCCAAGTTCTTTGCAGATTTAAATTAAGGACATCCCAAGTTATCATTTGCAATGTATCCCTTATTTTTACTCCTACCATTTCGTGAGTTATGACAAAACTCCAGAAGCCTTACTTTGCGTTTTATATTATATGAATAAATTATCATTTTTTGCATAGGTTGAAAAGCTGTGGCGCGAAAACTAAAAGTCGCACAGCCAAGTTCTTTGCAGATTTAAATTAAGGACATCCCAAGTTATCATTTGCAATGTATCCCTTATTTTTACTCCTACCATTTCGTGAGTTATGACAAAACTCCAGAAGCCTTACTTTGCGTTTTATATTATATGAATAAATTATCATTTTTTGCATAGGTTGAAAAGCTGTGGCGCGAAAACTAAAAGTCGCACAGCCAAGTTCTTTGCAGATTTAAATTAAGGACATCCCAAGTTATCATTTGCAATGTATCCCTTATTTTTACTCCTACCATTTCGTGAGTTATGACAAAACTCCAGAAGCCTTACTTTGCGTTTTATATTATATGAATAAATTATCATTTTTTGCATAGGTTGAAAAGCTGTGGCGCGAAAACTAAAAGTCGCACAGCCAAGTTCTTTGCAGATTTAAATTAAGGACATCCCAAGTTATCATTTGCAATGTATCCCTTATTTTTACTCCTACCATTTCGTGAGTTATGACAAAACTCCAGAAGCCTTACTTTGCGTTTTATATTATATGAATAAATTATCATTTTTTGCATAGGTTGAAAAGCTGTGGCGCGAAAACTAAAAGTCGCACAGCCAAGTTCTTTGCAGATTTAAATTAAGGACATCCCAAGTTATCATTTGCAATGTATCCCTTATTTTTACTCCTACCATTTCGTGAGTTATGACAAAACTCCAGAAGCCTTACTTTGCGTTTTATATTATATGAATAAATTATCATTTTTTTCATAGGTTGAAAAGCTGTGGCGCGAAAACTAAAAGTCGCACAGCCAAGTTCTTTGCAGATTTAAATTAAGGACATCCCAAGTTATCATTTGCAATGTATCCCTTATTTTTACTCCTACCATTTCGTGAGTTATGACAAAACTCCAGAAGCCTTACTTTGCGTTTTATATTATATGAATAAATTATCATTTTTTGCATAGGTTGAAAAGCTGTGGCGCGAAAACTAAAAGTCGCACAGCCAAGTTCTTTGCAGATTTAAATTAAGGACATCCCAAGTTATCATTTGCAATGTATCCCTTATTTTTACTCCTACCATTTCGTGAGTTATGACAAAACTCCAGAAGCCTTACTTTGCGTTTTATATTATATGAATAAATTATCATTTTTTGCATAGGTTGAAAAGCTGTGGCGCGAAAACTAAAAGTCGCACAGCCAAGTTCTTTGCAGATTTAAATTAAGGACATCCCAAGTTATCATTTGCAATGTATCCCTTATTTTTACTCCTACCATTTCGTGAGTTATGACAAAACTCCAGAAGCCTTACTTTGCGTTTTATATTATATGAATAAATTATCATTTTTTGCATAGGTTGAAAAGCTGTGGCGCGAAAACTAAAAGTCGCACAGCCAAGTTCTTTGCAGATTTAAATTAAGGACATCCCAAGTTATCATTTGCAATGTATCCCTTATTTTTACTCCTACCATTTCGTGAGTTATGACAAAACTCCAGAAGCCTTACTTTGCGTTTTATATTATATGAATAAATTATCATTTTTTGCATAGGTTGAAAAGCTGTGGCGCAAAAACTAAAAGTCGCACAGCCAAGTTCTTTGCAGATTTAAATTAAGGACATCCCAAGTTATCATTTGCAATGTATCCCTTATTTTTACTTTTACCATTTCGTGAGTTATGACAAAACTCCAGAAGCCTTACTTTGCGTTTTATATTATATGAATAAATTATCATTTTTTGCATAGGTTGAAAAGCTGTGGCGCGAAAACTAAAAGTCGCACAGCCAAGTTCTTTGCAGATTTAAATTAAGGACATCCCAAGTTATCATTTGCAATGTATCCCTTATTTTTACTCCTACCATTTCGTGAGTTATGACAAAACTCCAGAAGCCTTACTTTGCGTTTTATATTATATGAATAAATTATCATTTTTTGCATAGGTTGAAAAGCTGTGGCGCGAAAACTAAAAGTCGCACAGCCAAGTTCTTTGCAGATTTAAATTAAGGACATCCCAAGTTATCATTTGCAATGTATCCCTTATTTTTACTCCTACCATTTCGTGAGTTATGACAAAACTCCAGAAGCCTTACTTTGCGTTTTATATTATATGAATAAATTATCATTTTTTGCATAGGTTGAAAAGCTGTGGCGCGAAAACTAAAAGTCGCACAGCCAAGTTCTTTGCAGATTTAAATTAAGGACATCCAAAGTTATCATTTGCAATGTATCCCTTATTTTTACTCCTACCATTTCGTGAGTTATGACAAAACTCCAGAAGCCTTACTTTGCGTTTTATATTATATGAATAAATTATCATTTTTTGCATAGGTTGAAAAGCTGTGGCGCGAAAACTAAAAGTCGCACAGCCAAGTTCTTTGCAGATTTAAATTAAGGACATCCCAAGTTATCATTTGCAATGTATCCCTTATTTTTACTCCTACCATTTCGTGAGTTATGACAAAACTCCAGAAGCCTTACTTTGCGTTTTATATTATATGAATAAATTATCATTTTTTGCATAGGTTGAAAAGCTGTGGCGCGAAAACTAAAAGTCGCACAGCCAAGTTCTTTGCAGATTTAAATTAAGGACATCCCAAGTTATCATTTGCAATGTATCCCTTATTTTTACTCCTACCATTTCGTGAGTTATGACAAAACTCCAGAAGCCTTACTTTGCGTTTTATATTATATGAATAAATTATCATTTTTTGCATAGGTTGAAAAGCTGTGGCGCGAAAACTAAAAGTCGCACAGCCAAGTTCTTTGCAGATTTAAATTAAGGACATCCCAAGTTATCATTTGCAATGTATCCCTTATTTTTACTCCTACCATTTCGTGAGTTATGACAAAACTCCAGAAGCCTTACTTTGCGTTTTATATTATATGAATAAATTATCATTTTTTGCATAGGTTGAAAAGCTGTGGCGCGAAAACTAAAAGTCGCACAGCCAAGTTCTTTGCAGATTTAAATTAAGGACATCCCAAGTTATCATTTGCAATGTATCCCTTATTTTTACTCCTACCATTTCGTGAGTTATGACAAAACTCCAGAAGCCTTACTTTGCGTTTTATATTATATGAATAAATTATCATTTTTTGCATAGGTTGAAAAGCTGTGGCGCGAAAACTAAAAGTCGCACAGCCAAGTTCTTTGCAGATTTAAATTAAGGACATCCCAAGTTATCATTTGCAATGTATCCCTTATTTTTACTCCTACCATTTCGTGAGTTATGACAAAACTCCAGAAGCCTTACTTTGCGTTTTATATTATATGAATAAATTATCATTTTTTGCATAGGTTGAAAAGCTGTGGCGCGAAAACTAAAAGTCGCACAGCCAAGTTCTTTGCAGATTTAAATTAAGGACATCCCAAGTTATCATTTGCAATGTATCCCTTATTTTTACTCCTACCATTTCGTGAGTTATGACAAAACTCCAGAAGCCTTACTTTGCGTTTTATATTATATGAATAAATTATCATTTTTTGCATAGGTTGAAAAGCTGTGGCGCGAAAACTAAAAGTCGCACAGCCAAGTTCTTTGCAGATTTAAATTAAGGACATCCAAAGTTATCATTTGCAATGTATCCCTTATTTTTACTCCTACCATTTCGTGAGTTATGACAAAACTCCAGAAGCCTTACTTTGCGTTTTATATTATATGAATAAATTATCATTTTTTGCATAGGTTGAAAAGCTGTGGCGCGAAAACTAAAAGTCGCACAGCCAAGTTCTTTGCAGATTTAAATTAAGGACATCCCAAGTTATCATTTGCAATGTATCCCTTATTTTTACTCCTACCATTTCGTGAGTTATGACAAAACTCCAGAAGCCTTACTTTGCGTTTTATATTATATGAATAAATTATCATTTTTTGCATAGGTTGAAAAGCTGTGGCGCGAAAACTAAAAGTCGCACAGCCAAGTTCTTTGCAGATTTAAATTAAGGACATCCCAAGTTATCATTTGCAATGTATCCCTTATTTTTACTCCTACCATTTCGTGAGTTATGACAAAACTCCAGAAGCCTTACTTTGCGTTTTATATTATATGAATAAATTATCATTTTTTGCATAGGATGAAAAGCTGTGGCGCGAAAACTAAAAGTCGCACAGCCAAGTTCTTTGCAGATTTAAATTAAGGACATCCCAAGTTATCATTTGCAATGTATCCCTTATTTTTACTCCTACCATTTCGTGAGTTATGACAAAACTCCAGAAGCCTTACTTTGCGTTTTATATTATATGAATAAATTATCATTTTTTGCATAGGTTGAAAAGCTGTGGCGCGAAAACTAAAAGTCGCACAGCCAAGTTCTTTGCAGATTTAAATTAAGGACATCCCAAGTTATCATTTGCAATGTATCCCTTATTTTTACTCCTACCATTTCGTGAGTTATGACAAAACTCCAGAAGCCTTACTTTGCGTTTTATATTATATGAATAAATTATCATTTTTTGCATAGGTTGAAAAGCTGTGGCGCAAAAACTAAAAGTCGCACAGCCAAGTTCTTTGCAGATTTAAATTAAGGACATCCCAAGTTATCATTTGCAATGTATCCCTTATTTTTACTTTTACCATTTCGTGAGTTATGACAAAACTCCAGAAGCCTTACTTTGCGTTTTATATTATATGAATAAATTATCATTTTTTGCATAGGTTGAAAAGCTGTGGCGCGAAAACTAAAAGTCGCACAGCCAAGTTCTTTGCAGATTTAAATTAAGGACATCCCAAGTTATCATTTGCAATGTATCCCTTATTTTTACTCCTACCATTTCGTGAGTTATGACAAAACTCCAGAAGCCTTACTTTGCGTTTTATATTATATGAATAAATTATCATTTTTTGCATAGGTTGAAAAGCTGTGGCGCGAAAACTAAAAGTCGCACAGCCAAGTTCTTTGCAGATTTAAATTAAGGACATCCCAAGTTATCATTTGCAATGTATCCCTTATTTTTACTCCTACCATTTCGTGAGTTATGACAAAACTCCAGAAGCCTTACTTTGCGTTTTATATTATATGAATAAATTATCATTTTTTGCATAGGTTGAAAAGCTGTGGCGCGAAAACTAAAAGTCGCACAGCCATGTTCTTTGCAGATTTAAATTAAGGACATCCCAAGTTATCATTTGCAATGTATCCCTTATTTTTACTCCTACCATTTCGTGAGTTATGACAAAACTCCAGAAGCCTTACTTTGCGTTTTATATTATATGAATAAATTATCATTTTTTGCATAGGTTGAAAAGCTGTGGCGCGAAAACTAAAAGTCGCACAGCCAAGTTCTTTGCAGATTTAAATTAAGGACATCCCAAGTTATCATTTGCAATGTATCCCTTATTTTTACTCCTACCATTTCGTGAGTTATGACAAAACTCCAGAAGCCTTACTTTGCGTTTTATATTATATGAATAAATTATCATTTTTTGCATAGGTTGAAAAGCTGTGGCGCGAAAACTAAAAGTCGCACAGCCAAGTTCTTTGCAGATTTAAATTAAGGACATCCCAAGTTATCATTTGCAATGTATCCCTTATTTTTACTCCTACCATTTCGTGAGTTATGACAAAACTCCAGAAGCCTTACTTTGCGTTTTATATTATATGAATAAATTATCATTTTTTGCATAGGTTGAAAAGCTGTGGCGCGAAAACTAAAAGTCGCACAGCCAAGTTCTTTGCAGATTTAAATTAAGGACATCCCAAGTTATCATTTGCAATGTATCCCTTATTTTTACTCCTACCATTTCGTGAGTTATGACAAAACTCCAGAAGCCTTACTTTGCGTTTTATATTATATGAATAAATTATCATTTTTTGCATAGGTTGAAAAGCTGTGGCGCAAAAACTAAAAGTCGCACAGCCAAGTTCTTTGCAGATTTAAATTAAGGACATCCCAAGTTATCATTTGCAATGTATCCCTTATTTTTACTTTTACCATTTCGTGAGTTATGACAAAACTCCAGAAGCCTTACTTTGCGTTTTATATTATATGAATAAATTATCATTTTTTGCATAGGTTGAAAAGCTGTGGCGCGAAAACTAAAAGTCGCACAGCCAAGTTCTTTGCAGATTTAAATTAAGGACATCCCAAGTTATCATTTGCAATGTATTCCTTATTTTTACTCCTACCATTTCGTGAGTTATGACAAAACTCCAGAAGCCTTACTTTGCGTTTTATATTATATGAATAAATTATCATTTTTTGCATAGGTTGAAAAGCTTTGGCGCGAAAACTAAAAGTCGCACAGCCAAGTTCTTTGCAGATTTAAATTAAGGACATCCCAAGTTATCATTTGCAATGTATCCCTTATTTTTACTCCTACCATTTCGTGAGTTATGACAAAACTCCAGAAGCCTTACTTTGCGTTTTATATTATATGAATAAATTATCATTTTTTGCATAGGTTGAAAAGCTGTGGCGCGAAAACTAAAAGTCGCACAGCCAAGTTCTTTGCAGATTTAAATTAAGGACATCCCAAGTTATCATTTGCAATGTATCCCTTATTTTTACTCCTACCATTTCGTGAGTTATGACAAAACTCCAGAAGCCTTACTTTGCGTTTTATATTATATGAATAAATTATCATTTTTTGCATAGGTTGAAAAGCTGTGGCGCGAAAACTAAAAGTCGCACAGCCAAGTTCTTTGCAGATTTAAATTAAGGACATCCCAAGTTATCATTTGCAATGTATCCCTTATTTTTACTCCTACCATTTCGTGAGTTATGACAAAACTCCAGAAGCCTTACTTTGCGTTTTATATTATATGAATAAATTATCATTTTTTGCATAGGTTGAAAAGCTGTGGCGCGAAAACTAAAAGTCGCACAGCCAAGTTCTTTGCAGATTTAAATTAAGGACATCCCAAGTTATCATTTGCAATGTATCCCTTATTTTTACTCCTACCATTTCGTGAGTTATGACAAAACTCCAGAAGCCTTACTTTGCGTTTTATATTATATGAATAAATTATCATTTTTTGCATAGGTTGAAAAGCTGTGGCGCGAAAACTAAAAGTCGCACAGCCAAGTTCTTTGCAGATTTAAATTAAGGACATCCCAAGTTATCATTTGCAATGTATCCCTTATTTTTACTCCTACCATTTCGTGAGTTATGACAAAACTCCAGAAGCCTTACTTTGCGTTTTATATTTTATGAATAAATTATCATTTTTTGCATAGGTTGAAAAGCTGTGGCGCGAAAACTAAAAGTCGCACAGCCAAGTTCTTTGCAGATTTAAATTAAGGACATCCAAAGTTATCATTTGCAATGTATCCCTTATTTTTACTCCTACCATTTCGTGAGTTATGACAAAACTCCAGAAGCCTTACTTTGCGTTTTATATTATATGAATAAATTATCATTTTTTGCATAGGTTGAAAAGCTGTGGCGCGAAAACTAAAAGTCCCACAGCCAAGTTCTTTGCAGATTTAAATTAAGGACATCCCAAGTTATCATTTGCAATGTATCCCTTATTTTTACTCCTACCATTTCGTGAGTTATGACAAAACTCCAGAAGCCTTACTTTGCGTTTTATATTATATGAATAAATTATCATTTTTTTCATAGGTTGAAAAGCTGTGGCGCGAAAACTAAAAGTCGCACAGCCAAGTTCTTTGCAGATTTAAATTAAGGACATCCCAAGTTATCATTTGCAATGTATCCCTTATTTTTACTCCTACCATTTCGTGAGTTATGACAAAACTCCAGAAGCCTTACTTTGCGTTTTATATTATATGAATAAATTATCATTTTTTGCATAGGTTGAAAAGCTGTGGCGCGAAAACTAAAAGTCGCACAGCCAAGTTCTTTGCAGATTTAAATTAAGGACATCCCAAGTTATCATTTGCAATGTATCCCTTATTTTTACTCCTACCATTTCGTGAGTTATGACAAAACTCCAGAAGCCTTACTTTGCGTTTTATATTATATGAATAAATTATCATTTTTTGCATAGGTTGAAAAGCTGTGGCGCGAAAACTAAAAGTCGCACAGCCAAGTTCTTTGCAGATTTAAATTAAGGACATCCCAAGTTATCATTTGCAATGTATCCCTTATTTTTACTCCTACCATTTCGTGAGTTATGACAAAACTCCAGAAGCCTTACTTTGCGTTTTATATTATATGAATAAATTATCATTTTTTGCATAGGTTGAAAAGCTGTGGCGCGAAAACTAAAAGTCGCACAGCCAAGTTCTTTGCAGATTTAAATTAAGGACATCCCAAGTTATCATTTGCAATGTATCCCTTATTTTTACTCCTACCATTTCGTGAGTTATGACAAAACTCCAGAAGCCTTACTTTGCGTTTTATATTATATGAATAAATTATCATTTTTTGCATAGGTTGAAAAGCTGTGGCGCAAAAACTAAAAGTCGCACAGCCAAGTTCTTTGCAGATTTAAATTAAGGACATCCCAAGTTATCATTTGCAATGTATCCCTTATTTTTACTTTTACCATTTCGTGAGTTATGACAAAACTCCAGAAGCCTTACTTTGCGTTTTATATTATATGAATAAATTATCATTTTTTGCATAGGTTGAAAAGCTGTGGCGCGAAAACTAAAAGTCGCACAGCCAAGTTCTTTGCAGATTTAAATTAAGGACATCCCAAGTTATCATTTGCAATGTATCCCTTATTTTTACTCCTACCATTTCGTGAGTTATGACAAAACTCCAGAAGCCTTACTTTGCGTTTTATATTATATGAATAAATTATCATTTTTTGCATAGGTTGAAAAGCTGTGGCGCGAAAACTAAAAGTCGCACAGCCAAGTTCTTTGCAGATTTAAATTAAGGACATCCCAAGTTATCATTTGCAATGTATCCCTTATTTTTACTCCTACCATTTCGTGAGTTATGACAAAACTCCAGAAGCCTTACTTTGCGTTTTATATTATATGAATAAATTATCATTTTTTGCATAGGTTGAAAAGCTGTGGCGCGAAAACTAAAAGTCGCACAGCCAAGTTCTTTGCAGATTTAAATTAAGGACATCCCAAGTTATCATTTGCAATGTATCCCTTATTTTTACTCCTACCATTTCGTGAGTTATGACAAAACTCCAGAAGCCTTACTTTGCGTTTTATATTATATGAATAAATTATCATTTTTTGCATAGGTTGAAAAGCTGTGGCGCGAAAACTAAAAGTCGCACAGCCAAGTTCTTTGCAGATTTAAATTAAGGACATCCAAAGTTATCATTTGCAATGTATCCCTTATTTTTACTCCTACCATTTCGTGAGTTATGACAAAACTCCAGAAGCCTTACTTTGCGTTTTATATTATATGAATAAATTATCATTTTTTGCATAGGTTGAAAAGCTGTGGCGCGAAAACTAAAAGTCGCACAGCCAAGTTCTTTGCAGATTTAAATTAAGGACATCCCAAGTTATCATTTGCAATGTATCCCTTATTTTTACTCCTACCATTTCGTGAGTTATGACAAAACTCCAGAAGCCTTACTTTGCGTTTTATATTATATGAATAAATTATCATTTTTTGCATAGGTTGAAAAGCTGTGGCGCGAAAACTAAAAGTCGCACAGCCAAGTTCTTTGCAGATTTAAATTAAGGACATCCCAAGTTATCATTTGCAATGTATCCCTTATTTTTACTCCTACCATTTCGTGAGTTATGACAAAACTCCAGAAGCCTTACTTTGCGTTTTATATTATATGAATAAATTATCATTTTTTGCATAGGTTGAAAAGCTGTGGCGCGAAAACTAAAAGTCGCACAGCCAAGTTCTTTGC
>CAKOBA010000101.1:0-22430 GCA_932526495.1 Bombylius major
CCTTACTTTGCGTTTTATATATGAATAAATTATCATTTTTTGCATAGGTTGAAAAGCTGTGGTGCGAAAACTAAAAGTCGCACAGCCAAGTTCTTTGCAGATTTGAATTAAGGACATCCCAAGTTATCATTTGCAATGTATCCCTTATTTTTACTCCTACCATTTCGTGAGTTATGACAAAATTCCAGAAGCCTTACTTTGCGTTTTATATATGAATAAATTATCATTTTTTGCATAGGTTGAAAAGCTGTGGTGCGAAAACTAAAAGTCGCACAGCCAAGTTCTTTGCAGATTTGAATTAAGGACATCCCAAGTTATCATTTTCAATGTATCCCTTATTTTTACTCCTACCATTTCGTGAGTTATGACAAAATTCCAGAAGCCTTACTTTGCGTTTTATATATGAATAAATTATCATTTTTTGCATAGGTTGAAAAGCTGTGGTGCGAAAACTAAAAGTCGCACAGCCAAGTTCTTTGCAGATTTGAATTAAGGACATCCCAAGTTATCATTTGCAATGTATCCCTTATTTTTACTCCTACCATTTCGTGAGTTATGACAAAATTCCAGAAGCCTTACTTTGCGTTTTATATATGAATAAATTATCATTTTTTGCATAGGTTGAAAAGCTGTGGTGCGAAAACTAAAAGTCGCACAGCCAAGTTCTTTGCAGATTTGAATTAAGGACATCCCAAGTTATCATTTGCAATGTATCCCTTATTTTTACTCCTACCATTTCGTGAGTTATGACAAAATTCCAGAAGCCTTACTTTGCGTTTTATATATGAATAAATTATCATTTTTTGCATAGGTTGAAAAGCTGTGGTGCGAAAACTAAAAGTCGCACAGCCAAGTCCTTTGCAGATTTGAATTAAGGACATCCCAAGTTATCATTTGCAATGTATCCCTTATTTTTACTCCTACCATTTCGTGAGTTATGACAAAATTCCAGAAGCCTTACTTTGCGTTTTATATATGAATAAATTATCATTTTTTGCATAGGTTGAAAAGCTGTGGTGCGAAAACTAAAAGTCGCACAGCCAAGTCCTTTGCAGATTTGAATTAAGGACATCCCAAGTTATCATTTGCAATGTATCCCTTATTTTTACTCCTACCATTTCGTGAGTTATGACAAAATTCCAGAAGCCTTACTTTGCGTTTTATATATGAATAAATTATCATTTTTTGCATAGGTTGAAAAGCTGTGGTGCGAAAACTAGAAGTCGCACAGCCAAGTTCTTTGCAGATTTGAATTAAGGACATCCCAAGTTATCATTTGCAATGTATCCCTTATTTTTACTCCTACCATTTCGTGAGTTATGACAAAATTCCAGAAGCCTTACTTTGCGTTTTATATATGAATAAATTATCATTTTTTGCATAGGTTGAAAAGCTGTGGTGCGAAAACTAAAAGTCGCACAGCCAAGTTCTTTGCAGATTTGAATTAAGGACATCCCAAGTTATCATTTGCAATGTATCCCTTATTTTTACTCCTACCATTTCGTGAGTTATGACAAAATTCCAGAAGCCTTACTTTGCGTTTTATATATGAATAAATTATCATTTTTTGCATAGGTTGAAAAGCTGTGGTGCGAAAACTAAAAGTCGCACAGCCAAGTTCTTTGCAGATTTGAATTAAGGACATCCCAAGTTATCATTTGCAATGTATCCCTTATTTTTACTCCTACCATTTCGTGAGTTATGACAAAATTCCAGAAGCCTTACTTTGCGTTTTATATATGAATAAATTATCATTTTTTGCATAGGTTGAAAAGCTGTGGTGCGAAAACTAAAAGTCGCACAGCCAAGTCCTTTGCAGATTTGAATTAAGGACATCCCAAGTTATCATTTGCAATGTATCCCTTATTTTTACTCCTACCATTTCGTGAGTTATGACAAAATTCCAGAAGCCTTACTTTGCGTTTTATATATGAATAAATTATCATTTTTTGCATAGGTTGAAAAGCTGTGGTGCGAAAACTAAAAGTCGCACAGCCAAGTCCTTTGCAGATTTGAATTAAGGACATCCCAAGTTATCATTTGCAATGTATCCCTTATTTTTACTCCTACCATTTCGTGAGTTATGACAAAATTCCAGAAGCCTTACTTTGCGTTTTATATATGAATAAATTATCATTTTTTGCATAGGTTGAAAAGCTGTGGTGCGAAAACTAAAAGTCGCACAGCCAAGTTCTTTGCAGATTTGAATTAAGGACATCCCAAGTTATCATTTGCAATGTATCCCTTATTTTTACTCTTACCATTTCGTGAGTTATGACAAAATTCCAGAAGCCTTACTTTGCGTTTTATATATGAATAAATTATCATTTTTTGCATAGGTTGAAAAGCTGTGGTGCGAAAACTAAAAGTCGCACAGCCAAGTTCTTTGCAGATTTGAATTAAGGACATCCCAAGTTATCATTTGCAATGTATCCCTTATTTTTACTCCTACCATTTCGTGAGTTATGATAAAATTCCAGAAGCCTTACTTTGCGTTTTATATATGAATAAATTATCATTTTTTGCATAGGTTGAAAAGCTGTGGTGCGAAAACTAAAAGTCGCACAGCCAAGTTCTTTGCAGATTTGAATTAAGGACATCCCAAGTTATCATTTGCAATGTATCCCTTATTTTTACTACTACCATTTCGTGAGTTATGACAAAATTCCAGAAGCCTTACTTTGCGTTTTATATATGAATAAATTATCATTTTTTGCATAGGTTGAAAAGCTGTGGTGCGAAAACTAAAAGTCGCACAGCCAAGTTCTTTGCAGATTTGAATTAAGGACATCCCAAGTTATCATTTGCAATGTATCCCTTATTTTTACTCCTACCATTTCGTGAGTTATGACAAAATTCCAGAAGCCTTACTTTGCGTTTTATATATGAATAAATTATCATTTTTTGCATAGGTTGAAAAGCTGTGGTGCGAAAACTAAAAGTCGCACAGCCAAGTCCTTTGCAGATTTGAATTAAGGACATCCCAAGTTATCATTTGCAATGTATCCCTTATTTTTACTCCTACCATTTCGTGAGTTATGACAAAATTCCAGAAGCCTTACTTTGCGTTTTATATATGAATAAATTATCATTTTTTGCATAGGTTGAAAAGCTGTGGTGCGAAAACTAAAAGTCGCACAGCCAAGTCCTTTGCAGATTTGAATTAAGGACATCCCAAGTTATCATTTGCAATGTATCCCTTATTTTTACTCCTACCATTTCGTGAGTTATGATAAAATTCCAGAAGCCTTACTTTGCGTTTTATATATGAATAAATTATCATTTTTTGCATAGGTTGAAAAGCTGTGGTGCGAAAACTAAAAGTCGCACAGCCAAGTTCTTTGCAGATTTGAATTAAGGACATCCCAAGTTATCATTTGCAATGTATCCCTTATTTTTACTCCTACCATTTCGTGAGTTATGACAAAATTCCAGAAGCCTTACTTTGCGTTTTATATATGAATAAATTATCATTTTTTGCATAGGTTGAAAAGCTGTGGTGCGAAAACTAAAAGTCGCACAGCCAAGTTCTTTGCAGATTTGAATTAAGGACATCCCAAGTTATCATTTGCAATGTATCCCTTATTTTTACTCCTACCATTTCGTGAGTTATGACAAAATTCCATAAGCCTTACTTTGCGTTTTATATATGAATAAATTATCATTTTTTGCATAGGTTGAAAAGCTGTGGTGCGAAAACTAAAAGTCGCACAGCCAAGTTCTTTGCAGATTTGAATTAAGGACATCCCAAGTTATCATTTGCAATGTATCCCTTATTTTTACTCCTACCATTTCGTGAGTTATGACAAAATTCCAGAAGCCTTACTTTGCGTTTTATATATGAATAAATTATCATTTTTTGCATAGGTTGAAAAGCTGTGGTGCGAAAACTAAAAGTCGCACAGCCAAGTCCTTTGCAGATTTGAATTAAGGACATCCCAAGTTATCATTTGCAATGTATCCCTTATTTTTACTCCTACCATTTCGTGAGTTATGACAAAATTCCAGAAGCCTTACTTTGCGTTTTATATATGAATAAATTATCATTTTTTGCATAGGTTGAAAAGCTGTGGTGCGAAAACTAAAAGTCGCACAGCCAAGTCCTTTGCAGATTTGAATTAAGGACATCCCAAGTTATCATTTGCAATGTATCCCTTATTTTTACTCCTACCATTTCGTGAGTTATGACAAAATTCCAGAAGCCTTACTTTGCGTTTTATATATGAATAAATTATCATTTTTTGCATAGGTTGAAAAGCTGTGGTGCGAAAACTAAAAGTCGCACAGCCAAGTTCTTTGCAGATTTGAATTAAGGACATCCCAAGTTATCATTTGCAATGTATCCCTTATTTTTACTCTTACCATTTCGTGAGTTATGACAAAATTCCAGAAGCCTTACTTTGCGTTTTATATATGAATAAATTATCATTTTTTGCATAGGTTGAAAAGCTGTGGTGCGAAAACTAAAAGTCGCACAGCCAAGTTCTTTGCAGATTTGAATTAAGGACATCCCAAGTTATCATTTGCAATGTATCCCTTATTTTTACTCCTACCATTTCGTGAGTTATGACAAAATTCCAGAAGCCTTACTTTGCGTTTTATATATGAATAAATTATCATTTTTTGCATAGGTTGAAAAGCTGTGGTGCGAAAACTAAAAGTCGCACAGCCAAGTTCTTTGCAGATTTGAATTAAGGACATCCCAAGTTATCATTTGCAATGTATCCCTTATTTTTACTCCTACCATTTCGTGAGTTATGATAAAATTCCAGAAGCCTTACTTTGCGTTTTATATATGAATAAATTATCATTTTTTGCATAGGTTGAAAAGCTGTGGTGCGAAAACTAAAAGTCGCACAGCCAAGTTCTTTGCAGATTTGAATTAAGGACATCCCAAGTTATCATTTGCAATGTATCCCTTATTTTTACTACTACCATTTCGTGAGTTATGACAAAATTCCAGAAGCCTTACTTTGCGTTTTATATATGAATAAATTATCATTTTTTGCATAGGTTGAAAAGCTGTGGTGCGAAAACTAAAAGTCGCACAGCCAAGTTCTTTGCAGATTTGAATTAAGGACATCCCAAGTTATCATTTGCAATGTATCCCTTATTTTTACTCCTACCATTTCGTGAGTTATGACAAAATTCCAGAAGCCTTACTTTGCGTTTTATATATGAATAAATTATCATTTTTTGCATAGGTTGAAAAGCTGTGGTGCGAAAACTAAAAGTCGCACAGCCAAGTCCTTTGCAGATTTGAATTAAGGACATCCCAAGTTATCATTTGCAATGTATCCCTTATTTTTACTCCTACCATTTCGTGAGTTATGACAAAATTCCAGAAGCCTTACTTTGCGTTTTATATATGAATAAATTATCATTTTTTGCATAGGTTGAAAAGCTGTGGTGCGAAAACTAAAAGTCGCACAGCCAAGTTCTTTGCAGATTTGAATTAAGGACATCCCAAGTTATCATTTGCAATGTATCCCTTATTTTTACTCTTACCATTTCGTGAGTTATGACAAAATTCCAGAAGCCTTACTTTGCGTTTTATATATGAATAAATTATCATTTTTTGCATAGGTTGAAAAGCTGTGGTGCGAAAACTAGAAGTCGCACAGCCAAGTTTTTTGCAGATTTGAATTAAGGACATCCCAAGTTATCATTTGCAATGTATCCCTTATTTTTACTCCTACCATTTCGTGAGTTATGACAAAATTCCAGAAGCCTTACTTTGCGTTTTATATATGAATAAATTATCATTTTTTGCATAGGTTGAAAAGCTGTGGTGCGAAAACTAAAAGTCGCACAGCCAAGTCCTTTGCAGATTTGAATTAAGGACATCCCAAGTTATCATTTGCAATGTATCCCTTATTTTTACTCCTACCATTTCGTGAGTTATGACAAAATTCCAGAAGCCTTACTTTGCGTTTTATATATGAATAAATTATCATTTTTTGCATAGGTTGAAAAGCTGTGGTGCGAAAACTAGAAGTCGCACAGCCAAGTTCTTTGCAGATTTGAATTAAGGACATCCCAAGTTATCATTTGCAATGTATCCCTTATTTTTACTCCTACCATTTCGTGAGTTATGACAAAATTCCAGAAGCCTTACTTTGCGTTTTATATATGAATAAATTATCATTTTTTGCATAGGTTGAAAAGCTGTGGTGCGAAAACTAAAAGTCGCACAGCCAAGTTCTTTGCAGATTTGAATTAAGGACATCCCAAGTTATCATTTGCAATGTATCCCTTATTTTTACTCCTACCATTTCGTGAGTTATGACAAAATTCCAGAAGCCTTACTTTGCGTTTTATATATGAATAAATTATCATTTTTTGCATAGGTTGAAAAGCTGTGGTGCGAAAACTAAAAGTCGCACAGCCAAGTTCTTTGCAGATTTGAATTAAGGACATCCCAAGTTATCATTTGCAATGTATCCCTTATTTTTACTCCTACCATTTCGTGAGTTATGACAAAATTCCAGAAGCCTTACTTTGCGTTTTATATATGAATAAATTATCATTTTTTGCATAGGTTGAAAAGCTGTGGTGCGAAAACTAAAAGTCGCACAGCCAAGTCCTTTGCAGATTTGAATTAAGGACATCCCAAGTTATCATTTGCAATGTATCCCTTATTTTTACTCCTACTATTTCGTGAGTTATGACAAAATTCCAGAAGCCTTACTTTGCGTTTTATATATGAATAAATTATCATTTTTTGCATAGGTTGAAAAGCTGTGGTGCGAAAACTAAAAGTCGCACAGCCAAGTTCTTTGCAGATTTGAATTAAGGACATCCCAAGTTATCATTTGCAATGTATCCCTTATTTTTACTCCTACCATTTCGTGAGTTATGACAAAATTCCAGAAGCCTTACTTTGCGTTTTATATATGAATAAATTATCATTATTGCATAGGTTGAAAAGCTGTGGTGCGAAAACTAAAAGTCGCACAGCCAAGTCCTTTGCAGATTTGAATTAAGGACATCCCAAGTTATCATTTGCAATGTATCCCTTATTTTTACTCCTACCATTTCGTGAGTTATGACAAAATTCCAGAAGCCTTACTTTGCGTTTTATATATGAATAAATTATCATTTTTTGCATAGGTTGAAAAGCTGTGGTGCGAAAACTAAAAGTCGCACAGCCAAGTTCTTTGCAGATTTGAATTAAGGACATCCCAAGTTATCATTTTCAATGTATCCCTTATTTTTACTCCTACCATTTCGTGAGTTATGACAAAATTCCAGAAGCCTTACTTTGCGTTTTATATATGAATAAATTATCATTTTTTGCATAGGTTGAAAAGCTGTGGTGCGAAAACTAAAAGTCGCACAGCCAAGTTCTTTGCAGATTTGAATTAAGGACATCCCAAGTTATCATTTGCAATGTATCCCTTATTTTTACTCCTACCATTTCGTGAGTTATGACAAAATTCCAGAAGCCTTACTTTGCGTTTTATATATGAATAAATTATCATTTTTTGCATAGGTTGAAAAGCTGTGGTGCGAAAACTAAAAGTCGCACAGCCAAGTTCTTTGCAGATTTGAATTAAGGACATCCCAAGTTATCATTTGCAATGTATCCCTTATTTTTACTCCTACCATTTCGTGAGTTATGACAAAATTCCAGAAGCCTTACTTTGCGTTTTATATATGAATAAATTATCATTTTTTGCATAGGTTGAAAAGCTGTGGTGCGAAAACTAAAAGTCGCACAGCCAAGTTCTTTGCAGATTTGAATTAAGGACATCCCAAGTTATCATTTGCAATGTATCCCTTATTTTTACTCCTACCATTTCGTGAGTTATGACAAAATTCCAGAAGCCTTACTTTGCGTTTTATATATGAATAAATTATCATTTTTTGCATAGGTTGAAAAGCTGTGGTGCGAAAACTAAAAGTCGCACAGCCAAGTCCTTTGCAGATTTGAATTAAGGACATCCCAAGTTATCATTTGCAATGTATCCCTTATTTTTACTCCTACCATTTCGTGAGTTATGACAAAATTCCAGAAGCCTTACTTTGCGTTTTATATATGAATAAATTATCATTTTTTGCATAGGTTGAAAAGCTGTGGTGCGAAAACTAAAAGTCGCACAGCCAAGTCCTTTGCAGATTTGAATTAAGGACATCCCAAGTTATCATTTGCAATGTATCCCTTATTTTTACTCCTACCATTTCGTGAGTTATGACAAAATTCCAGAAGCCTTACTTTGCGTTTTATATATGAATAAATTATCATTTTTTGCATAGGTTGAAAAGCTGTGGTGCGAAAACTAGAAGTCGCACAGCCAAGTTCTTTGCAGATTTGAATTAAGGACATCCCAAGTTATCATTTGCAATGTATCCCTTATTTTTACTCCTACCATTTCGTGAGTTATGACAAAATTCCAGAAGCCTTACTTTGCGTTTTATATATGAATAAATTATCATTTTTTGCATAGGTTGAAAAGCTGTGGTGCGAAAACTAAAAGTCGCACAGCCAAGTTCTTTGCAGATTTGAATTAAGGACATCCCAAGTTATCATTTGCAATGTATCCCTTATTTTTACTCCTACCATTTCGTGAGTTATGACAAAATTCCAGAAGCCTTACTTTGCGTTTTATATATGAATAAATTATCATTTTTTGCATAGGTTGAAAAGCTGTGGTGCGAAAACTAAAAGTCGCACAGCCAAGTTCTTTGCAGATTTGAATTAAGGACATCCCAAGTTATCATTTGCAATGTATCCCTTATTTTTACTCCTACCATTTCGTGAGTTATGACAAAATTCCAGAAGCCTTACTTTGCGTTTTATATATGAATAAATTATCATTTTTTGCATAGGTTGAAAAGCTGTGGTGCGAAAACTAAAAGTCGCACAGCCAAGTCCTTTGCAGATTTGAATTAAGGACATCCCAAGTTATCATTTGCAATGTATCCCTTATTTTTACTCCTAGCATTTCGTGAGTTATGATAAAATTCCAGAAGCCTTACTTTGCGTTTTATATATGAATAAATTATCATTTTTTGCATAGGTTGAAAAGCTGTGGTGCGAAAACTAAAAGTCGCACAGCCAAGTTCTTTGCAGATTTGAATTAAGGACATCCCAAGTTATCATTTGCAATGTATCCCTTATTTTTACTCCTACCATTTCGTGAGTTATGACAAAATTCCAGAAGCCTTACTTTGCGTTTTATATATGAATAAATTATCATTTTTTGCATAGGTTGAAAAGCTGTGGTGCGAAAACTAAAAGTCGCACAGCCAAGTTCTTTGCAGATTTGAATTAAGGACATCCCAAGTTATCATTTGCAATGTATCCCTTATTTTTACTCCTACCATTTCGTGAGTTATGACAAAATTCCAGAAGCCTTACTTTGCGTTTTATATATGAATAAATTATCATTTTTTGCATAGGTTGAAAAGCTGTGGTGCGAAAACTAAAAGTCGCACAGCCAAGTTCTTTGCAGATTTGAATTAAGGACATCCCAAGTTATCATTTGCAATGTATCCCTTATTTTTACTCCTACCATTTCGTGAGTTATGACAAAATTCCAGAAGCCTTACTTTGCGTTTTATATATGAATAAATTATCATTTTTTGCATAGGTTGAAAAGCTGTGGTGCGAAAACTAAAAGTCGCACAGCCAAGTCCTTTGCAGATTTGAATTAAGGACATCCCAAGTTATCATTTGCAATGTATCCCTTATTTTTACTCCTACCATTTCGTGAGTTATGACAAAATTCCAGAAGCCTTACTTTGCGTTTTATATATGAATAAATTATCATTTTTTGCATAGGTTGAAAAGCTGTGGTGCGAAAACTAAAAGTCGCACAGCCAAGTCCTTTGCAGATTTGAATTAAGGACATCCCAAGTTATCATTTGCAATGTATCCCTTATTTTTACTCCTACCATTTCGTGAGTTATGACAAAATTCCAGAAGCCTTACTTTGCGTTTTATATATGAATAAATTATCATTTTTTGCATAGGTTGAAAAGCTGTGGTGCGAAAACTAAAAGTCGCACAGCCAAGTTCTTTGCAGATTTGAATTAAGGACATCCCAAGTTATCATTTGCAATGTATCCCTTATTTTTACTCTTACCATTTCGTGAGTTATGACAAAATTCCAGAAGCCTTACTTTGCGTTTTATATATGAATAAATTATCATTTTTTGCATAGGTTGAAAAGCTGTGGTGCGAAAACTAAAAGTCGCACAGCCAAGTTCTTTGCAGATTTGAATTAAGGACATCCCAAGTTATCATTTGCAATGTATCCCTTATTTTTACTCCTACCATTTCGTGAGTTATGACAAAATTCCAGAAGCCTTACTTTGCGTTTTATATATGAATAAATTATCATTTTTTGCATAGGTTGAAAAGCTGTGGTGCGAAAACTAAAAGTCGCACAGCCAAGTTCTTTGCAGATTTGAATTAAGGACATCCCAAGTTATCATTTGCAATGTATCCCTTATTTTTACTACTACCATTTCGTGAGTTATGACAAAATTCCAGAAGCCTTACTTTGCGTTTTATATATGAATAAATTATCATTTTTTGCATAGGTTGAAAAGCTGTGGTGCGAAAACTAAAAGTCGCACAGCCAAGTTCTTTGCAGATTTGAATTAAGGACATCCCAAGTTATCATTTGCAATGTATCCCTTATTTTTACTCCTACCATTTCGTGAGTTATGACAAAATTCCAGAAGCCTTACTTTGCGTTTTATATATGAATAAATTATCATTTTTTGCATAGGTTGAAAAGCTGTGGTGCGAAAACTAAAAGTCGCACAGCCAAGTCCTTTGCAGATTTGAATTAAGGACATCCCAAGTTATCATTTGCAATGTATCCCTTATTTTTACTCCTACCATTTCGTGAGTTATGACAAAATTCCAGAAGCCTTACTTTGCGTTTTATATATGAATAAATTATCATTTTTTGCATAGGTTGAAAAGCTGTGGTGCGAAAACTAAAAGTCGCACAGCCAAGTTCTTTGCAGATTTGAATTAAGGACATCCCAAGTTATCATTTGCAATGTATCCCTTATTTTTACTCTTACCATTTCGTGAGTTATGACAAAATTCCAGAAGCCTTACTTTGCGTTTTATATATGAATAAATTATCATTTTTTGCATAGGTTGAAAAGCTGTGGTGCGAAAACTAGAAGTCGCACAGCCAAGTTTTTTGCAGATTTGAATTAAGGACATCCCAAGTTATCATTTGCAATGTATCCCTTATTTTTACTCCTACCATTTCGTGAGTTATGACAAAATTCCAGAAGCCTTACTTTGCGTTTTATATATGAATAAATTATCATTTTTTGCATAGGTTGAAAAGCTGTGGTGCGAAAACTAAAAGTCGCACAGCCAAGTCCTTTGCAGATTTGAATTAAGGACATCCCAAGTTATAATTTGCAATGTATCCCTTATTTTTACTCCTACCATTTCGTGAGTTATGACAAAATTCCAGAAGCCTTACTTTGCGTTTTATATATGAATAAATTATCATTTTTTGCATAGGTTGAAAAGCTGTGGTGCGAAAACTAGAAGTCGCACAGCCAAGTTTTTTGCAGATTTGAATTAAGGACATCCCAAGTTATCATTTGCAATGTATCCCTTATTTTTACTCCTACCATTTCGTGAGTTATGACAAAATTCCAGAAGCCTTACTTTGCGTTTTATATATGAATAAATTATCATTTTTTGCATAGGTTGAAAAGCTGTGGTGCGAAAACTAGAAGTCGCACAGCCAAGTTCTTTGCAGATTTGAATTAAGGACATCCCAAGTTATCATTTGCAATGTATCCCTTATTTTTACTCCTACCATTTCGTGAGTTATGACAAAATTCCAGAAGCCTTACTTTGCGTTTTATATATGAATAAATTATCATTTTTTGCATAGGTTGAAAAGCTGTGGTGCGAAAACTAAAAGTCGCACAGCCAAGTTCTTTGCAGATTTGAATTAAGGACATCCCAAGTTATCATTTGCAATGTATCCCTTATTTTTACTCCTACCATTTCGTGAGTTATGACAAAATTCCAGAAGCCTTACTTTGCGTTTTATATATGAATAAATTATCATTTTTTGCATAGGTTGAAAAGCTGTGGTGCGAAAACTAAAAGTCGCACAGCCAAGTTCTTTGCAGATTTGAATTAAGGACATCCCAAGTTATCATTTGCAATGTATCCCTTATTTTTACTCCTACCATTTCGTGAGTTATGACAAAATTCCAGAAGCCTTACTTTGCGTTTTATATATGAATAAATTATCATTTTTTGCATAGGTTGAAAAGCTGTGGTGCGAAAACTAAAAGTCGCACAGCCAAGTCCTTTGTAGATTTGAATTAAGGACATCCCAAGTTATCATTTGCAATGTATCCCTTATTTTTACTCCTACCATTTCGTGAGTTATGACAAAATTCCAGAAGCCTTACTTTGCGTTTTATATATGAATAAATTATCATTTTTTGCATAGGTTGAAAAGCTGTGGTGCGAAAACTAAAAGTCGCACAGCCAAGTTCTTTGCAGATTTGAATTAAGGACATCCCAAGTTATCATTTGCAATGTATCCCTTATTTTTACTCCTACCATTTCGTGAGTTATGACAAAATTCCAGAAGCCTTACTTTGCGTTTTATATATGAATAAATTATCATTATTGCATAGGTTGAAAAGCTGTGGTGCGAAAACTAAAAGTCGCACAGCCAAGTCCTTTGCAGATTTGAATTAAGGACATCCCAAGTTATCATTTGCAATGTATCCCTTATTTTTACTCCTACCATTTCGTGAGTTATGACAAAATTCCAGAAGCCTTACTTTGCGTTTTATATATGAATAAATTATCATTTTTTGCATAGGTTGAAAAGCTGTGGTGCGAAAACTAAAAGTCGCACAGCCAAGTTCTTTGCAGATTTGAATTAAGGACATCCCAAGTTATCATTTGCAATGTATCCCTTATTTTTACTCCTACCATTTCGTGAGTTATGACAAAATTCCAGAAGCCTTACTTTGCGTTTTATATATGAATAAATTATCATTTTTTGCATAGGTTGAAAAGCTGTGGTGCGAAAACTAAAAGTCGCACAGCCAAGTTCTTTGCAGATTTGAATTAAGGACATCCCAAGTTATCATTTGCAATGTATCCCTTATTTTTACTCCTACCATTTCGTGAGTTATGACAAAATTCCAGAAGCCTTACTTTGCGTTTTATATATGAATAAATTATCATTTTTTGCATAGGTTGAAAAGCTGTGGTGCGAAAACTAAAAGTCGCACAGCCAAGTTCTTTGCAGATTTGAATTAAGGACATCCCAAGTTATCATTTGCAATGTATCCCTTATTTTTACTCCTACCATTTCGTGAGTTATGACAAAATTCCAGAAGCCTTACTTTGCGTTTTATATATGAATAAATTATCATTTTTTGCATAGGTTGAAAAGCTGTGGTGCGAAAACTAAAAGTCGCACAGCCAAGTCCTTTGCAGATTTGAATTAAGGACATCCCAAGTTATCATTTGCAATGTATCCCTTATTTTTACTCCTACCATTTCGTGAGTTATGATAAAATTCCAGAAGCCTTACTTTGCGTTTTATATATGAATAAATTATCATTTTTTGCATAGGTTGAAAAGCTGTGGTGCGAAAACTAAAAGTCGCACAGCCAAGTTCTTTGCAGATTTGAATTAAGGACATCCCAAGTTATCATTTGCAATGTATCCCTTATTTTTACTCCTACCATTTCGTGAGTTATGACAAAATTCCAGAAGCCTTACTTTGCGTTTTATATATGAATAAATTATCATTTTTTGCATGGGTTGAAAAGCTGTGGTGCGAAAACTAAAAGTCGCACAGCCAAGTTCTTTGCAGATTTGAATTAAGGACATCCCAAGTTATCATTTGCAATGTATCCCTTATTTTTACTCCTACCATTTCGTGAGTTATGACAAAATTCCAGAAGCCTTACTTTGCGTTTTATATATGAATAAATTATCATTTTTTGCAGTGAGTTATGACAAAATTCCAGAAGCCTTACTTTGCGTTTTATATATGAATAAATTATCATTTTTTGCATAGGTTGAAAAGCTGTGGTGCGAAAACTAAAAGTCGCACAGCCAAGTTCTTTGCAGATTTGAATTAAGGACATCCCAAGTTATCATTTGCAATGTATCCCTTATTTTTACTCCTACCATTTCGTGAGTTATGACAAAATTCCAGAAGCCTTACTTTGCGTTTTATATATGAATAAATTATCATTTTTTGCATAGGTTGAAAAGCTGTGGTGCGAAAACTAAAAGTCGCACAGCCAAGTTCTTTGCAGATTTGAATTAAGGACATCCCAAGTTATCATTTGCAATGTATCCCTTATTTTTACTCCTACCATTTCGTGAGTTATGACAAAATTCCAGAAGCCTTACTTTGCGTTTTATATATGAATAAATTATCATTTTTTGCATAGGTTGAAAAGCTGTGGTGCGAAAACTAAAAGTCGCACAGCCAAGTCCTTTGCAGATTTGAATTAAGGACATCCCAAGTTATCATTTGCAATGTATCCCTTATTTTTACTCCTACCATTTCGTGAGTTATGACAAAATTCCAGAAGCCTTACTTTGCGTTTTATATATGAATAAATTATCATTTTTTGCATAGGTTGAAAAGCTGTGGTGCGAAAACTAAAAGTCGCACAGCCAAGTTCTTTGCAGATTTGAATTAAGGACATCCCAAGTTATCATTTGCAATGTATCCCTTATTTTTACTCCTACCATTTCGTGAGTTATGACAAAATTCCAGAAGCCTTACTTTGCGTTTTATATATGAATAAATTATCATTTTTTGCATAGGTTGAAAAGCTGTGGTGCGAAAACTAAAAGTCGCACAGCCAAGTTCTTTGCAGATTTGAATTAAGGACATCCCAAGTTATCATTTGCAATGTATCCCTTATTTTTACTCCTACCATTTCGTGAGTTATGACAAAATTCCAGAAGCCTTACTTTGCGTTTTATATATGAATAAATTATCATTTTTTGCATAGGTTGAAAAGCTGTGGTGCGAAAACTAAAAGTCGCACAGCCAAGTTCTTTGCAGATTTGAATTAAGGACATCCCAAGTTATCATTTGCAATGTATCCCTTATTTTTACTCCTACCATTTCGTGAGTTATGACAAAATTCCAGAAGCCTTACTTTGCGTTTTATATATGAATAAATTATCATTTTTTGCATAGGTTGAAAAGCTGTGGTGCGAAAACTAAAAGTCGCACAGCCAAGTTCTTTGCAGATTTGAATTAAGGACATCCCAAGTTATCATTTGCAATGTATCCCTTATTTTTACTCCTACCATTTCGTGAGTTATGACAAAATTCCAGAAGCCTTACTTTGCGTTTTATATATGAATAAATTATCATTTTTTGCATAGGTTGAAAAGCTGTGGTGCGAAAACTAAAAGTCGCACAGCCAAGTTCTTTGCAGATTTGAATTAAGGACATCCCAAGTTATCATTTGCAATGTATCCCTTATTTTTACTCCTACCATTTCGTGAGTTATGACAAAATTCCAGAAGCCTTACTTTGCGTTTTATATATGAATAAATTATCATTTTTTGCATAGGTTGAAAAGCTGTGGTGCGAAAACTAAAAGTCGCACAGCCAAGTTCTTTGCAGATTTGAATTAAGGACATCCCAAGTTATCATTTGCAATGTATCCCTTATTTTTACTCCTACCATTTCGTGAGTTATGACAAAATTCCAGAAGCCTTACTTTGCGTTTTATATATGAATAAATTATCATTTTTTGCATAGGTTGAAAAGCTGTGGTGCGAAAACTAAAAGTCGCACAGCCAAGTTCTTTGCAGATTTGAATTAAGGACATCCCAAGTTATCATTTGCAATGTATCCCTTATTTTTACTCCTACCATTTCGTGAGTTATGACAAAATTCCAGAAGCCTTACTTTGCGTTTTATATATGAATAAATTATCATTTTTTGCATAGGTTGAAAAGCTGTGGTGCGAAAACTAAAAGTCGCACAGCCAAGTTCTTTGCAGATTTGAATTAAGGACATCCCAAGTTATCATTTGCAATGTATCCCTTATTTTTACTCCTACCATTTCGTGAGTTATGACAAAATTCCAGAAGCCTTACTTTGCGTTTTATATATGAATAAATTATCATTTTTTGCATAGGTTGAAAAGCTGTGGTGCGAAAACTAAAAGTCGCACAGCCAAGTTCTTTGCAGATTTGAATTAAGGACATCCCAAGTTATCATTTGCAATGTATCCCTTATTTTTACTCCTACCATTTCGTGAGTTATGACAAAATTCCAGAAGCCTTACTTTGCGTTTTATATATGAATAAATTATCATTTTTTGCATAGGTTGAAAAGCTGTGGTGCGAAAACTAAAAGTCGCACAGCCAAGTTCTTTGCAGATTTGAATTAAGGACATCCCAAGTTATCATTTGCAATGTATCCCTTATTTTTACTCCTACCATTTCGTGAGTTATGACAAAATTCCAGAAGCCTTACTTTGCGTTTTATATATGAATAAATTATCATTTTTTGCATAGGTTGAAAAGCTGTGGTGCGAAAACTAAAAGTCGCACAGCCAAGTTCTTTGCAGATTTGAATTAAGGACATCCCAAGTTATCATTTGCAATGTATCCCTTATTTTTACTCCTACCATTTCGTGAGTTATGACAAAATTCCAGAAGCCTTACTTTGCGTTTTATATATGAATAAATTATCATTTTTTGCATAGGTTGAAAAGCTGTGGTGCGAAAACTAAAAGTCGCACAGCCAAGTTCTTTGCAGATTTGAATTAAGGACATCCCAAGTTATCATTTGCAATGTATCCCTTATTTTTACTCCTACCATTTCGTGAGTTATGACAAAATTCCAGAAGCCTTACTTTGCGTTTTATATATGAATAAATTATCATTTTTTGCATAGGTTGAAAAGCTGTGGTGCGAAAACTAAAAGTCGCACAGCCAAGTTCTTTGCAGATTTGAATTAAGGACATCCCAAGTTATCATTTGCAATGTATCCCTTATTTTTACTCCTACCATTTCGTGAGTTATGACAAAATTCCAGAAGCCTTACTTTGCGTTTTATATATGAATAAATTATCATTTTTTGCATAGGTTGAAAAGCTGTGGTGCGAAAACTAAAAGTCGCACAGCCAAGTTCTTTGCAGATTTGAATTAAGGACATCCCAAGTTATCATTTGCAATGTATCCCTTATTTTTACTCCTACCATTTCGTGAGTTATGACAAAATTCCAGAAGCCTTACTTTGCGTTTTATATATGAATAAATTATCATTTTTTGCATAGGTTGAAAAGCTGTGGTGCGAAAACTAAAAGTCGCACAGCCAAGTTCTTTGCAGATTTGAATTAAG
Source organism: Bombylius major (assembly GCA_932526495.1). Taxonomy (NCBI): domain Eukaryota; kingdom Metazoa; phylum Arthropoda; class Insecta; order Diptera; family Bombyliidae; genus Bombylius; species Bombylius major. The sequence goes on from CAKOBA010000101.1 coordinate 17,370, forward strand.
GACATCCCAAGTTATCATTTGCAATGTATCCCTTATTTTTACTCCTACCATTTCGTGAGTTATGACAAAATTCCAGAAGCCTTACTTTGCGTTTTATATATGAATAAATTATCATTTTTTGCATAGGTTGAAAAGCTGTGGTGCGAAAACTAAAAGTCGCACAGCCAAGTTCTTTGCAGATTTGAATTAAGGACATCCCAAGTTATCATTTGCAATGTATCCCTTATTTTTACTCCTACCATTTCGTGAGTTATGACAAAATTCCAGAAGCCTTACTTTGCGTTTTATATATGAATAAATTATCATTTTTTGCATAGGTTGAAAAGCTGTGGTGCGAAAACTAAAAGTCGCACAGCCAAGTTCTTTGCAGATTTGAATTAAGGACATCCCAAGTTATCATTTGCAATGTATCCCTTATTTTTACTCCTACCATTTCGTGAGTTATGACAAAATTCCAGAAGCCTTACTTTGCGTTTTATATATGAATAAATTATCATTTTTTGCATAGGTTGAAAAGCTGTGGTGCGAAAACTAAAAGTCGCACAGCCAAGTTCTTTGCAGATTTGAATTAAGGACATCCCAAGTTATCATTTGCAATGTATCCCTTATTTTTACTCCTACCATTTCGTGAGTTATGACAAAATTCCAGAAGCCTTACTTTGCGTTTTATATATGAATAAATTATCATTTTTTGCATAGGTTGAAAAGCTGTGGTGCGAAAACTAAAAGTCGCACAGCCAAGTTCTTTGCAGATTTGAATTAAGGACATCCCAAGTTATCATTTGCAATGTATCCCTTATTTTTACTCCTACCATTTCGTGAGTTATGACAAAATTCCAGAAGCCTTACTTTGCGTTTTATATATGAATAAATTATCATTTTTTGCATAGGTTGAAAAGCTGTGGTGCGAAAACTAAAAGTCGCACAGCCAAGTCCTTTGCAGATTTGAATTAAGGACATCCCAAGTTATCATTTGCAATGTATCCCTTATTTTTACTCCTACCATTTCGTGAGTTATGACAAAATTCCAGAAGCCTTACTTTGCGTTTTATATATGAATAAATTATCATTTTTTGCATAGGTTGAAAAGCTGTGGTGCGAAAACTAAAAGTCGCACAGCCAAGTTCTTTGCAGATTTGAATTAAGGACATCCCAAGTTATCATTTGCAATGTATCCCTTATTTTTACTCCTACCATTTCGTGAGTTATGACAAAATTCCAGAAGCCTTACTTTGCGTTTTATATATGAATAAATTATCATTTTTTGCATAGGTTGAAAAGCTGTGGTGCGAAAACTAAAAGTCGCACAGCCAAGTTCTTTGCAGATTTGAATTAAGGACATCCCAAGTTATCATTTGCAATGTATCCCTTATTTTTACTCCTACCATTTCGTGAGTTATGACAAAATTCCAGAAGCCTTACTTTGCGTTTTATATATGAATAAATTATCATTTTTTGCATAGGTTGAAAAGCTGTGGTGCGAAAACTAAAAGTCGCACAGCCAAGTTCTTTGCAGATTTGAATTAAGGACATCCCAAGTTATCATTTGCAATGTATCCCTTATTTTTACTCCTACCATTTCGTGAGTTATGACAAAATTCCAGAAGCCTTACTTTGCGTTTTATATATGAATAAATTATCATTTTTTGCATAGGTTGAAAAGCTGTGGTGCGAAAACTAAAAGTCGCACAGCCAAGTTCTTTGCAGATTTGAATTAAGGACATCCCAAGTTATCATTTGCAATGTATCCCTTATTTTTACTCCTACCATTTCGTGAGTTATGACAAAATTCCAGAAGCCTTACTTTGCGTTTTATATATGAATAAATTATCATTTTTTGCATAGGTTGAAAAGCTGTGGTGCGAAAACTAAAAGTCGCACAGCCAAGTTCTTTGCAGATTTGAATTAAGGACATCCCAAGTTATCATTTGCAATGTATCCCTTATTTTTACTCCTACCATTTCGTGAGTTATGACAAAATTCCAGAAGCCTTACTTTGCGTTTTATATATGAATAAATTATCATTTTTTGCATAGGTTGAAAAGCTGTGGTGCGAAAACTAAAAGTCGCACAGCCAAGTTCTTTGCAGATTTGAATTAAGGACATCCCAAGTTATCATTTGCAATGTATCCCTTATTTTTACTCCTACCATTTCGTGAGTTATGACAAAATTCCAGAAGCCTTACTTTGCGTTTTATATATGAATAAATTATCATTTTTTGCATAGGTTGAAAAGCTGTGGTGCGAAAACTAAAAGTCGCACAGCCAAGTTCTTTGCAGATTTGAATTAAGGACATCCCAAGTTATCATTTGCAATGTATCCCTTATTTTTACTCCTACCATTTCGTGAGTTATGACAAAATTCCAGAAGCCTTACTTTGCGTTTTATATATGAATAAATTATCATTTTTTGCATAGGTTGAAAAGCTGTGGTGCGAAAACTAAAAGTCGCACAGCCAAGTTCTTTGCAGATTTGAATTAAGGACATCCCAAGTTATCATTTGCAATGTATCCCTTATTTTTACTCCTACCATTTCGTGAGTTATGACAAAATTCCAGAAGCCTTACTTTGCGTTTTATATATGAATAAATTATCATTTTTTGCATAGGTTGAAAAGCTGTGGTGCGAAAACTAAAAGTCGCACAGCCAAGTTCTTTGCAGATTTGAATTAAGGACATCCCAAGTTATCATTTGCAATGTATCCCTTATTTTTACTCCTACCATTTCGTGAGTTATGACAAAATTCCAGAAGCCTTACTTTGCGTTTTATATATGAATAAATTATCATTTTTTGCATAGGTTGAAAAGCTGTGGTGCGAAAACTAAAAGTCGCACAGCCAAGTTCTTTGCAGATTTGAATTAAGGACATCCCAAGTTATCATTTGCAATGTATCCCTTATTTTTACTCCTACCATTTCGTGAGTTATGACAAAATTCCAGAAGCCTTACTTTGCGTTTTATATATGAATAAATTATCATTTTTTGCATAGGTTGAAAAGCTGTGGTGCGAAAACTAAAAGTCGCACAGCCAAGTCCTTTGCAGATTTGAATTAAGGACATCCCAAGTTATCATTTGCAATGTATCCCTTATTTTTACTCCTACCATTTCGTGAGTTATGACAAAATTCCAGAAGCCTTACTTTGCGTTTTATATATGAATAAATTATCATTTTTTGCATAGGTTGAAAAGCTGTGGTGCGAAAACTAAAAGTCGCACAGCCAAGTTCTTTGCAGATTTGAATTAAGGACATCCCAAGTTATCATTTGCAATGTATCCCTTATTTTTACTCCTACCATTTCGTGAGTTATGACAAAATTCCAGAAGCCTTACTTTGCGTTTTATATATGAATAAATTATCATTTTTTGCATAGGTTGAAAAGCTGTGGTGCGAAAACTAAAAGTCGCACAGCCAAGTTCTTTGCAGATTTGAATTAAGGACATCCCAAGTTATCATTTGCAATGTATCCCTTATTTTTACTCCTACCATTTCGTGAGTTATGACAAAATTCCAGAAGCCTTACTTTGCGTTTTATATATGAATAAATTATCATTTTTTGCATAGGTTGAAAAGCTGTGGTGCGAAAACTAAAAGTCGCACAGCCAAGTTCTTTGCAGATTTGAATTAAGGACATCCCAAGTTATCATTTGCAATGTATCCCTTATTTTTACTCCTACCATTTCGTGAGTTATGACAAAATTCCAGAAGCCTTACTTTGCGTTTTATATATGAATAAATTATCATTTTTTGCATAGGTTGAAAAGCTGTGGTGCGAAAACTAAAAGTCGCACAGCCAAGTTCTTTGCAGATTTGAATTAAGGACATCCCAAGTTATCATTTGCAATGTATCCCTTATTTTTACTCCTACCATTTCGTGAGTTATGACAAAATTCCAGAAGCCTTACTTTGCGTTTTATATATGAATAAATTATCATTTTTTGCATAGGTTGAAAAGCTGTGGTGCGAAAACTAAAAGTCGCACAGCCAAGTTCTTTGCAGATTTGAATTAAGGACATCCCAAGTTATCATTTGCAATGTATCCCTTATTTTTACTCCTACCATTTCGTGAGTTATGACAAAATTCCAGAAGCCTTACTTTGCGTTTTATATATGAATAAATTATCATTTTTTGCATAGGTTGAAAAGCTGTGGTGCGAAAACTAAAAGTCGCACAGCCAAGTCCTTTGCAGATTTGAATTAAGGACATCCCAAGTTATCATTTGCAATGTATCCCTTATTTTTACTCCTACCATTTCGTGAGTTATGACAAAATTCCAGAAGCCTTACTTTGCGTTTTATATATGAATAAATTATCATTTTTTGCATAGGTTGAAAAGCTGTGGTGCGAAAACTAAAAGTCGCACAGCCAAGTCCTTTGCAGATTTGAATTAAGGACATCCCAAGTTATCATTTGCAATGTATCCCTTATTTTTACTCCTACCATTTCGTGAGTTATGACAAAATTCCAGAAGCCTTACTTTGCGTTTTATATATGAATAAATTATCATTTTTTGCATAGGTTGAAAAGCTGTGGTGCGAAAACTAAAAGTCGCACAGCCAAGTTCTTTGCAGATTTGAATTAAGGGACATCCCAAGTTATCATTTGCAATGTATCCCTTATTTTTACTCCTACCATTTCGTGAGTTATGACAAAATTCCAGAAGCCTTACTTTGCGTTTTATATATGAATAAATTATCATTTTTTGCATAGGTTGAAAAGCTGTGGTGCGAAAACTAAAAGTCGCACAGCCAAGTTCTTTGCAGATTTGAATTAAGGACATCCCAAGTTATCATTTGCAATGTATCCCTTATTTTTACTCCTACCATTTCGTGAGTTATGACAAAATTCCAGAAGCCTTACTTTGCGTTTTATATATGAATAAATTATCATTTTTTGCATAGGTTGAAAAGCTGTGGTGCGAAAACTAAAAGTCGCACAGCCGAGTTCTTTGCAGATTTGAATTAAGGACATCCCAAGTTATCATTTGCAATGTAACCCTTATTTTTACTCCTACCATTTCGTGAGTTATGACAAAATTCCAGAAGCCTTACTTTGCGTTT
>CAKOBA010000102.1:0-22420 GCA_932526495.1 Bombylius major
AGCCTTACTTTGCGTTTTATATTATATGAATAAATTATCATTTTTTGCATAGGTTGAAAAGCTGTGGCGCGAAAACTAAAAGTCGCACAGCCAAGTTCTTTGCAGATTTAAATTAAGGACATCCCAAGTTATCATTTGCAATGTATCCCTTATTTTTACTCCTACCATTTCGTGAGTTATGACAAAACTCCAGAAGCCTTACTTTGCGTTTTATATTATATGAATAAATTATCATTTTTTGCATAGGTTGAAAAGCTGTGGCGCGAAAACTAAAAGTCGCACAGCCAAGTTCTTTGCAGATTTGAATTAAGGACATCCCAAGTTATCATTTGCAATGTATCCCTTATTTTTACTCCTACCATTTCGTGAGTTATGACAAAACTCCAGAAGCCTTACTTTGCGTTTTATATTATATGAATAAATTATCATTTTTTGCATAGGTTGAAAAGCTGTGGCGCGAAAACTAAAAGTCGCACAGCCAAGTTCTTTGCAGATTTAAATTAAGGACATCCCAAGTTATCATTTGCAATGTATCCCTTATTTTTACTCCTACCATTTCGTGAGTTATGACAAAACTCCAGAAGCCTTACTTTGCGTTTTATATTATATGAATAAATTATCATTTTTTGCATAGGTTGAAAAGCTGTGGCGCGAAAACTAAAAGTCGCACAGCCAAGTTCTTTGCAGATTTAAATTAAGGACATCCCAAGTTATCATTTGCAATGTATCCCTTATTTTTACTCCTACCATTTCGTGAGTTATGACAAAACTCCAGAAGCCTTACTTTGCGTTTTATATTATATGAATAAATTATCATTTTTTGCATAGGTTGAAAAGCTGTGGCGCGAAAACTAAAAGTCGCACAGCCAAGTTCTTTGCAGATTTAAATTAAGGACATCCCAAGTTATCATTTGCAATGTATCCCTTATTTTTACTCCTACCATTTCGTGAGTTATGACAAAACTCCAGAAGCCTTACTTTGCGTTTTATATTATATGAATAAATTATCATTTTTTGCATAGGTTGAAAAGCTGTGGCGCGAAAACTAAAAGTCGCACAGCCAAGTTCTTTGCAGATTTAAATTAAGGACATCCCAAGTTATCATTTGCAATGTATCCCTTATTTTTACTCCTACCATTTCGTGAGTTATGACAAAACTCCAGAAGCCTTACTTTGCGTTTTATATTATATGAATAAATTATCATTTTTTGCATAGGTTGAAAAGCTGTGGCGCAAAAAACTAAAAGTCGCACAGCCAAGTTCTTTGCAGATTTAAATTAAGGACATCCCAAGTTATCATTTGCAATGTATCCCTTATTTTTACTCCTACCATTTCGTGAGTTATGACAAAACTCCAGAAGCCTTACTTTGCGTTTTATATTATATGAATAAATTATCATTTTTTGCATAGGTTGAAAAGCTGTGGCGCGAAAACTAAAAGTCGCACAGCCAAGTTCTTTGCAGATTTAAATTAAGGACATCCCAAGTTATCATTTGCAATGTATCCCTTATTTTTACTCCTACCATTTCGTGAGTTATGACAAAACTCCAGAAGCCTTACTTTGCGTTTTATATTATATGAATAAATTATCATTTTTTGCATAGGTTGAAAAGCTGTGGCGCGAAAACTAAAAGTCGCACAGCCAAGTTCTTTGCAGATTTAAATTAAGGACATCCCAAGTTATCATTTGCAATGTATCCCTTATTTTTACTCCTACCATTTCGTGAGTTATGACAAAACTCCAGAAGCCTTACTTTGCGTTTTATATTATATGAATAAATTATCATTTTTTGCATAGGTTGAAAAGCTGTGGCGCGAAAACTAAAAGTCGCACAGCCAAGTTCTTTGCAGATTTAAATTAAGGACATCCCAAGTTATCATTTGCAATGTATCCCTTATTTTTACTCCTACCATTTCGTGAGTTATGACAAAACTCCAGAAGCCTTACTTTGCGTTTTATATTATATGAATAAATTATCATTTTTTGCATAGGTTGAAAAGCTGTGGCGCGAAAACTAAAAGTCGCACAGCCAAGTTCTTTGCAGATTTAAATTAAGGACATCCCAAGTTATCATTTGCAATGTATCCCTTATTTTTACTCCTACCATTTCGTGAGTTATGACAAAACTCCAGAAGCCTTACTTTGCGTTTTATATTATATGAATAAATTATCATTTTTTGCATAGGTTGAAAAGCTGTGGCGCGAAAACTAAAAGTCGCACAGCCAAGTTCTTTGCAGATTTAAATTAAGGACATCCCAAGTTATCATTTGCAATGTATCCCTTATTTTTACTCCTACCATTTCGTGAGTTATGACAAAACTCCAGAAGCCTTACTTTGCGTTTTATATTATATGAATAAATTATCATTTTTTGCATAGGTTGAAAAGCTGTGGCGCGAAAACTAAAAGTTGCACAGCCAAGTTCTTTGCAGATTTAAATTAAGGACATCCCAAGTTATCATTTGCAATGTATCCCTTATTTTTACTCCTACCATTTCGTGAGTTATGACAAAACTCCAGAAGCCTTACTTTGCGTTTTATATTATATGAATAAATTATCATTTTTTGCATAGGTTGAAAAGCTGTGGCGCGAAAACTAAAAGTCGCACAGCCAAGTTCTTTGCAGATTTAAATTAAGGACATCCCAAGTTATCATTTGCAATGTATCCCTTATTTTTACTCCTACCATTTCGTGAGTTATGACAAAACTCCAGAAGCCTTACTTTGCGTTTTATATTATATGAATAAATTATCATTTTTTGCATAGGTTGAAAAGCTGTGGCGCGAAAACTAAAAGTCGCACAGCCAAGTTCTTTGCAGATTTAAATTAAGGACATCCCAAGTTATCATTTGCAATGTATCCCTTATTTTTACTCCTACCATTTCGTGAGTTATGACAAAACTCCAGAAGCCTTACTTTGCGTTTTATATTATATGAATAAATTATCATTTTTTGCATAGGTTGAAAAGCTGTGGCGCGAAAACTAAAAGTCGCACAGCCAAGTTCTTTGCAGATTTAAATTAAGGACATCCCAAGTTATCATTTGCAATGTATCCCTTATTTTTACTCCTACCATTTCGTGAGTTATGACAAAACTCCAGAAGCCTTACTTTGCGTTTTATATTATATGAATAAATTATCATTTTTTGCATAGGTTGAAAAGCTGTGGCGCGAAAACTAAAAGTCGCACAGCCAAGTTCTTTGCAGATTTAAATTAAGGACATCCCAAGTTATCATTTGCAATGTATCCCTTATTTTTACTCCTACCATTTCGTGAGTTATGACAAAACTCCAGAAGCCTTACTTTGCGTTTTATATTATATGAATAAATTATCATTTTTTGCATAGGTTGAAAAGCTGTGGCGCGAAAACTAAAAGTCGCACAGCCAAGTTCTTTGCAGATTTAAATTAAGGACATCCCAAGTTATCATTTGCAATGTATCCCTTATTTTTACTCCTACCATTTCGTGAGTTATGACAAAACTCCAGAAGCCTTACTTTGCGTTTTATATTATATGAATAAATTATCATTTTTTGCATAGGTTGAAAAGCTGTGGCGCGAAAACTAAAAGTCGCACAGCCAAGTTCTTTGCAGATTTAAATTAAGGACATCCCAAGTTATCATTTGCAATGTATCCCTTATTTTTACTCCTACCATTTCGTGAGTTATGACAAAACTCCAGAAGCCTTACTTTGCGTTTTATATTATATGAATAAATTATCATTTTTTGCATAGGTTGAAAAGCTGTGGCGCGAAAACTAAAAGTCGCACAGCCAAGTTCTTTGCAGATTTAAATTAAGGACATCCCAAGTTATCATTTGCAATGTATCCCTTATTTTTACTCCTACCATTTCGTGAGTTATGACAAAACTCCAGAAGCCTTACTTTGCGTTTTATATTATATGAATAAATTATCATTTTTTGCATAGGTTGAAAAGCTGTGGCGCGAAAACTAAAAGTCGCACAGCCAAGTTCTTTGCAGATTTGAATTAAGGACATCCCAAGTTATCATTTGCAATGTATCCCTTATTTTTACTCCTACCATTTCGTGAGTTATGACAAAACTCCAGAAGCCTTACTTTGCGTTTTATATTATATGAATAAATTATCATTTTTTGCATAGGTTGAAAAGCTGTGGCGCGAAAACTAAAAGTCGCACAGCCAAGTTCTTTGCAGATTTAAATTAAGGACATCCCAAGTTATCATTTGCAATGTATCCCTTATTTTTACTCCTACCATTTCGTGAGTTATGACAAAACTCCAGAAGCCTTACTTTGCGTTTTATATTATATGAATAAATTATCATTTTTTGCATAGGTTGAAAAGCTGTGGCGCGAAAACTAAAAGTCGCACAGCCAAGTTCTTTGCAGATTTAAATTAAGGACATCCCAAGTTATCATTTGCAATGTATCCCTTATTTTTACTCCTACCATTTCGTGAGTTATGACAAAACTCCAGAAGCCTTACTTTGCGTTTTATATTATATGAATAAATTATCATTTTTTGCATAGGTTGAAAAGCTGTGGCGCGAAAACTAAAAGTCGCACAGCCAAGTTCTTTGCAGATTTAAATTAAGGACATCCCAAGTTATCATTTGCAATGTATCCCTTATTTTTACTCCTACCATTTCGTGAGTTATGACAAAACTCCAGAAGCCTTACTTTGCGTTTTATATTATATGAATAAATTATCATTTTTTGCATAGGTTGAAAAGCTGTGGCGCGAAAACTAAAAGTCGCACAGCCAAGTTCTTTGCAGATTTAAATTAAGGACATCCCAAGTTATCATTTGCAATGTATCCCTTATTTTTACTCCTACCATTTCGTGAGTTATGACAAAACTCCAGAAGCCTTACTTTGCGTTTTATATTATATGAATAAATTATCATTTTTTGCATAGGTTGAAAAGCTGTGGCGCGAAAACTAAAAGTCGCACAGCCAAGTTCTTTGCAGATTTAAATTAAGGACATCCCAAGTTATCATTTGCAATGTATCCCTTATTTTTACTCCTACCATTTCGTGAGTTATGACAAAACTCCAGAAGCCTTACTTTGCGTTTTATATTATATGAATAAATTATCATTTTTTGCATAGGTTGAAAAGCTGTGGCGCGAAAACTAAAAGTCGCACAGCCAAGTTCTTTGCAGATTTAAATTAAGGACATCCCAAGTTATCATTTGCAATGTATCCCTTATTTTTACTCCTACCATTTCGTGAGTTATGACAAAACTCCAGAAGCCTTACTTTGCGTTTTATATTATATGAATAAATTATCATTTTTTGCATAGGTTGAAAAGCTGTGGCGCGAAAACTAAAAGTCGCACAGCCAAGTTCTTTGCAGATTTAAATTAAGGACATCCCAAGTTATCATTTGCAATGTATCCCTTATTTTTACTCCTACCATTTCGTGAGTTATGACAAAACTCCAGAAGCCTTACTTTGCGTTTTATATTATATGAATAAATTATCATTTTTTGCATAGGTTGAAAAGCTGTGGCGCGAAAACTAAAAGTCGCACAGCCAAGTTCTTTGCAGATTTAAATTAAGGACATCCCAAGTTATCATTTGCAATGTATCCCTTATTTTTACTCCTACCATTTCGTGAGTTATGACAAAACTCCAGAAGCCTTACTTTGCGTTTTATATTATATGAATAAATTATCATTTTTTGCATAGGTTGAAAAGCTGTGGCGCGAAAACTAAAAGTCGCACAGCCAAGTTCTTTGCAGATTTAAATTAAGGACATCCCAAGTTATCATTTGCAATGTATCCCTTATTTTTACTCCTACCATTTCGTGAGTTATGACAAAACTCCAGAAGCCTTACTTTGCGTTTTATATTATATGAATAAATTATCATTTTTTGCATAGGTTGAAAAGCTGTGGCGCGAAAACTAAAAGTCGCACAGCCAAGTTCTTTGCAGATTTAAATTAAGGACATCCCAAGTTATCATTTGCAATGTATCCCTTATTTTTACTCCTACCATTTCGTGAGTTATGACAAAACTCCAGAAGCCTTACTTTGCGTTTTATATTATATGAATAAATTATCATTTTTTGCATAGGTTGAAAAGCTGTGGCGCGAAAACTAAAAGTTGCACAGCCAAGTTCTTTGCAGATTTAAATTAAGGACATCCCAAGTTATCATTTGCAATGTATCCCTTATTTTTACTCCTACCATTTCGTGAGTTATGACAAAACTCCAGAAGCCTTACTTTGCGTTTTATATTATATGAATAAATTATCATTTTTTGCATAGGTTGAAAAGCTGTGGCGCGAAAACTAAAAGTCGCACAGCCAAGTTCTTTGCAGATTTAAATTAAGGACATCCCAAGTTATCATTTGCAATGTATCCCTTATTTTTACTCCTACCATTTCGTGAGTTATGACAAAACTCCAGAAGCCTTACTTTGCGTTTTATATTATATGAATAAATTATCATTTTTTGCATAGGTTGAAAAGCTGTGGCGCGAAAACTAAAAGTCGCACAGCCAAGTTCTTTGCAGATTTAAATTAAGGACATCCCAAGTTATCATTTGCAATGTATCCCTTATTTTTACTCCTACCATTTCGTGAGTTATGACAAAACTCCAGAAGCCTTACTTTGCGTTTTATATTATATGAATAAATTATCATTTTTTGCATAGGTTGAAAAGCTGTGGCGCGAAAACTAAAAGTCGCACAGCCAAGTTCTTTGCAGATTTAAATTAAGGACATCCCAAGTTATCATTTGCAATGTATCCCTTATTTTTACTCCTACCATTTCGTGAGTTATGACAAAACTCCAGAAGCCTTACTTTGCGTTTTATATTATATGAATAAATTATCATTTTTTGCATAGGTTGAAAAGCTGTGGCGCGAAAACTAAAAGTCGCACAGCCAAGTTCTTTGCAGATTTAAATTAAGGACATCCCAAGTTATCATTTGCAATGTATCCCTTATTTTTACTCCTACCATTTCGTGAGTTATGACAAAACTCCAGAAGCCTTACTTTGCGTTTTATATTATATGAATAAATTATCATTTTTTGCATAGGTTGAAAAGCTGTGGCGCGAAAACTAAAAGTCGCACAGCCAAGTTCTTTGCAGATTTAAATTAAGGACATCCCAAGTTATCATTTGCAATGTATCCCTTATTTTTACTCCTACCATTTCGTGAGTTATGACAAAACTCCAGAAGCCTTACTTTGCGTTTTATATTATATGAATAAATTATCATTTTTTGCATAGGTTGAAAAGCTGTGGCGCGAAAACTAAAAGTCGCACAGCCAAGTTCTTTGCAGATTTAAATTAAGGACATCCCAAGTTATCATTTGCAATGTATCCCTTATTTTTACTCCTACCATTTCGTGAGTTATGACAAAACTCCAGAAGCCTTACTTTGCGTTTTATATTATATGAATAAATTATCATTTTTTGCATAGGTTGAAAAGCTGTGGCGCGAAAACTAAAAGTCGCACAGCCAAGTTCTTTGCAGATTTAAATTAAGGACATCCCAAGTTATCATTTGCAATGTATCCCTTATTTTTACTCCTACCATTTCGTGAGTTATGACAAAACTCCAGAAGCCTTACTTTGCGTTTTATATTATATGAATAAATTATCATTTTTTGCATAGGTTGAAAAGCTGTGGCGCGAAAACTAAAAGTCGCACAGCCAAGTTCTTTGCAGATTTAAATTAAGGACATCCCAAGTTATCATTTGCAATGTATCCCTTATTTTTACTCCTACCATTTCGTGAGTTATGACAAAACTCCAGAAGCCTTACTTTGCGTTTTATATTATATGAATAAATTATCATTTTTTGCATAGGTTGAAAAGCTGTGGCGCGAAAACTAAAAGTCGCACAGCCAAGTTCTTTGCAGATTTAAATTAAGGACATCCCAAGTTATCATTTGCAATGTATCCCTTATTTTTACTCCTACCATTTCGTGAGTTATGACAAAACTCCAGAAGCCTTACTTTGCGTTTTATATTATATGAATAAATTATCATTTTTTGCATAGGTTGAAAAGCTGTGGCGCGAAAACTAAAAGTCGCACAGCCAAGTTCTTTGCAGATTTAAATTAAGGACATCCCAAGTTATCATTTGCAATGTATCCCTTATTTTTACTCCTACCATTTCGTGAGTTATGACAAAACTCCAGAAGCCTTACTTTGCGTTTTATATTATATGAATAAATTATCATTTTTTGCATAGGTTGAAAAGCTGTGGCGCGAAAACTAAAAGTCGCACAGCCAAGTTCTTTGCAGATTTAAATTAAGGACATCCCAAGTTATCATTTGCAATGTATCCCTTATTTTTACTCCTACCATTTCGTGAGTTATGACAAAACTCCAGAAGCCTTACTTTGCGTTTTATATTATATGAATAAATTATCATTTTTTGCATAGGTTGAAAAGCTGTGGCGCGAAAACTAAAAGTCGCACAGCCAAGTTCTTTGCAGATTTAAATTAAGGACATCCCAAGTTATCATTTGCAATGTATCCCTTATTTTTACTCCTACCATTTCGTGAGTTATGACAAAACTCCAGAAGCCTTACTTTGCGTTTTATATTATATGAATAAATTATCATTTTTTGCATAGGTTGAAAAGCTGTGGCGCGAAAACTAAAAGTCGCACAGCCAAGTTCTTTGCAGATTTAAATTAAGGACATCCCAAGTTATCATTTGCAATGTATCCCTTATTTTTACTCCTACCATTTCGTGAGTTATGACAAAACTCCAGAAGCCTTACTTTGCGTTTTATATTATATGAATAAATTATCATTTTTTGCATAGGTTGAAAAGCTGTGGCGCGAAAACTAAAAGTCGCACAGCCAAGTTCTTTGCAGATTTAAATTAAGGACATCCCAAGTTATCATTTGCAATGTATCCCTTATTTTTACTCCTACCATTTCGTGAGTTATGACAAAACTCCAGAAGCCTTACTTTGCGTTTTATATTATATGAATAAATTATCATTTTTTGCATAGGTTGAAAAGCTGTGGCGCGAAAACTAAAAGTCGCACAGCCAAGTTCTTTGCAGATTTAAATTAAGGACATCCCAAGTTATCATTTGCAATGTATCCCTTATTTTTACTCCTACCATTTCGTGAGTTATGACAAAACTCCAGAAGCCTTACTTTGCGTTTTATATTATATGAATAAATTATCATTTTTTGCATAGGTTGAAAAGCTGTGGCGCGAAAACTAAAAGTCGCACAGCCAAGTTCTTTGCAGATTTAAATTAAGGACATCCCAAGTTATCATTTGCAATGTATCCCTTATTTTTACTCCTACCATTTCGTGAGTTATGACAAAACTCCAGAAGCCTTACTTTGCGTTTTATATTATATGAATAAATTATCATTTTTTGCATAGGTTGAAAAGCTGTGGCGCGAAAACTAAAAGTCGCACAGCCAAGTTCTTTGCAGATTTAAATTAAGGACATCCCAAGTTATCATTTGCAATGTATCCCTTATTTTTACTCCTACCATTTCGTGAGTTATGACAAAACTCCAGAAGCCTTACTTTGCGTTTTATATTATATGAATAAATTATCATTTTTTGCATAGGTTGAAAAGCTGTGGCGCGAAAACTAAAAGTTGCACAGCCAAGTTCTTTGCAGATTTAAATTAAGGACATCCCAAGTTATCATTTGCAATGTATCCCTTATTTTTACTCCTACCATTTCGTGAGTTATGACAAAACTCCAGAAGCCTTACTTTGCGTTTTATATTATATGAATAAATTATCATTTTTTGCATAGGTTGAAAAGCTGTGGCGCGAAAACTAAAAGTCGCACAGCCAAGTTCTTTGCAGATTTAAATTAAGGACATCCCAAGTTATCATTTGCAATGTATCCCTTATTTTTACTCCTACCATTTCGTGAGTTATGACAAAACTCCAGAAGCCTTACTTTGCGTTTTATATTATATGAATAAATTATCATTTTTTGCATAGGTTGAAAAGCTGTGGCGCGAAAACTAAAAGTCGCACAGCCAAGTTCTTTGCAGATTTAAATTAAGGACATCCCAAGTTATCATTTGCAATGTATCCCTTATTTTTACTCCTACCATTTCGTGAGTTATGACAAAACTCCAGAAGCCTTACTTTGCGTTTTATATTATATGAATAAATTATCATTTTTTGCATAGGTTGAAAAGCTGTGGCGCGAAAACTAAAAGTCGCACAGCCAAGTTCTTTGCAGATTTAAATTAAGGACATCCCAAGTTATCATTTGCAATGTATCCCTTATTTTTACTCCTACCATTTCGTGAGTTATGACAAAACTCCAGAAGCCTTACTTTGCGTTTTATATTATATGAATAAATTATCATTTTTTGCATAGGTTGAAAAGCTGTGGCGCGAAAACTAAAAGTCGCACAGCCAAGTTCTTTGCAGATTTAAATTAAGGACATCCCAAGTTATCATTTGCAATGTATCCCTTATTTTTACTCCTACCATTTCGTGAGTTATGACAAAACTCCAGAAGCCTTACTTTGCGTTTTATATTATATGAATAAATTATCATTTTTTGCATAGGTTGAAAAGCTGTGGCGCGAAAACTAAAAGTCGCACAGCCAAGTTCTTTGCAGATTTAAATTAAGGACATCCCAAGTTATCATTTGCAATGTATCCCTTATTTTTACTCCTACCATTTCGTGAGTTATGACAAAACTCCAGAAGCCTTACTTTGCGTTTTATATTATATGAATAAATTATCATTTTTTGCATAGGTTGAAAAGCTGTGGCGCGAAAACTAAAAGTCGCACAGCCAAGTTCTTTGCAGATTTAAATTAAGGACATCCCAAGTTATCATTTGCAATGTATCCCTTATTTTTACTCCTACCATTTCGTGAGTTATGACAAAACTCCAGAAGCCTTACTTTGCGTTTTATATTATATGAATAAATTATCATTTTTTGCATAGGTTGAAAAGCTGTGGCGCGAAAACTAAAAGTCGCACAGCCAAGTTCTTTGCAGATTTAAATTAAGGACATCCCAAGTTATCATTTGCAATGTATCCCTTATTTTTACTCCTACCATTTCGTGAGTTATGACAAAACTCCAGAAGCCTTACTTTGCGTTTTATATTATATGAATAAATTATCATTTTTTGCATAGGTTGAAAAGCTGTGGCGCGAAAACTAAAAGTCGCACAGCCAAGTTCTTTGCAGATTTAAATTAAGGACATCCCAAGTTATCATTTGCAATGTATCCCTTATTTTTACTCCTACCATTTCGTGAGTTATAACAAAACTCCAGAAGCCTTACTTTGCGTTTTATATTATATGAATAAATTATCATTTTTTGCATAGGTTGAAAAGCTGTGGCGCGAAAACTAAAAGTCGCACAGCCAAGTTCTTTGCAGATTTAAATTAAGGACATCCCAAGTTATCATTTGCAATGTATCCCTTATTTTTACTCCTACCATTTCGTGAGTTATGACAAAACTCCAGAAGCCTTACTTTGCGTTTTATATTATATGAATAAATTATCATTTTTTGCATAGGTTGAAAAGCTGTGGCGCGAAAACTAAAAGTTGCACAGCCAAGTTCTTTGCAGATTTAAATTAAGGACATCCCAAGTTATCATTTGCAATGTATCCCTTATTTTTACTCCTACCATTTCGTGAGTTATGACAAAACTCCAGAAGCCTTACTTTGCGTTTTATATTATATGAATAAATTATCATTTTTTGCATAGGTTGAAAAGCTGTGGCGCGAAAACTAAAAGTCGCACAGCCAAGTTCTTTGCAGATTTAAATTAAGGACATCCCAAGTTATCATTTGCAATGTATCCCTTATTTTTACTCCTACCATTTCGTGAGTTATGACAAAACTCCAGAAGCCTTACTTTGCGTTTTATATTATATGAATAAATTATCATTTTTTGCATAGGTTGAAAAGCTGTGGCGCGAAAACTAAAAGTCGCACAGCCAAGTTCTTTGCAGATTTAAATTAAGGACATCCCAAGTTATCATTTGCAATGTATCCCTTATTTTTACTCCTACCATTTCGTGAGTTATGACAAAACTCCAGAAGCCTTACTTTGCGTTTTATATTATATGAATAAATTATCATTTTTTGCATAGGTTGAAAAGCTGTGGCGCGAAAACTAAAAGTCGCACAGCCAAGTTCTTTGCAGATTTAAATTAAGGACATCCCAAGTTATCATTTGCAATGTATCCCTTATTTTTACTCCTACCATTTCGTGAGTTATGACAAAACTCCAGAAGCCTTACTTTGCGTTTTATATTATATGAATAAATTATCATTTTTTGCATAGGTTGAAAAGCTGTGGCGCGAAAACTAAAAGTCGCACAGCCAAGTTCTTTGCAGATTTAAATTAAGGACATCCCAAGTTATCATTTGCAATGTATCCCTTATTTTTACTCCTACCATTTCGTGAGTTATGACAAAACTCCAGAAGCCTTACTTTGCGTTTTATATTATATGAATAAATTATCATTTTTTGCATAGGTTGAAAAGCTGTGGCGCGAAAACTAAAAGTCGCACAGCCAAGTTCTTTGCAGATTTAAATTAAGGACATCCCAAGTTATCATTTGCAATGTATCCCTTATTTTTACTCCTACCATTTCGTGAGTTATGACAAAACTCCAGAAGCCTTACTTTGCGTTTTATATTATATGAATAAATTATCATTTTTTGCATAGGTTGAAAAGCTGTGGCGCGAAAACTAAAAGTCGCACAGCCAAGTTCTTTGCAGATTTAAATTAAGGACATCCCAAGTTATCATTTGCAATGTATCCCTTATTTTTACTCCTACCATTTCGTGAGTTATGACAAAACTCCAGAAGCCTTACTTTGCGTTTTATATTATATGAATAAATTATCATTTTTTGCATAGGTTGAAAAGCTGTGGCGCGAAAACTAAAAGTCGCACAGCCAAGTTCTTTGCAGATTTAAATTAAGGACATCCCAAGTTATCATTTGCAATGTATCCCTTATTTTTACTCCTACCATTTCGTGAGTTATGACAAAACTCCAGAAGCCTTACTTTGCGTTTTATATTATATGAATAAATTATCATTTTTTGCATAGGTTGAAAAGCTGTGGCGCGAAAACTAAAAGTCGCACAGCCAAGTTCTTTGCAGATTTAAATTAAGGACATCCCAAGTTATCATTTGCAATGTATCCCTTATTTTTACTCCTACCATTTCGTGAGTTATGACAAAACTCCAGAAGCCTTACTTTGCGTTTTATATTATATGAATAAATTATCATTTTTTGCATAGGTTGAAAAGCTGTGGCGCGAAAACTAAAAGTCGCACAGCCAAGTTCTTTGCAGATTTAAATTAAGGACATCCCAAGTTATCATTTGCAATGTATCCCTTATTTTTACTCCTACCATTTCGTGAGTTATGACAAAACTCCAGAAGCCTTACTTTGCGTTTTATATTATATGAATAAATTATCATTTTTTGCATAGGTTGAAAAGCTGTGGCGCGAAAACTAAAAGTCGCACAGCCAAGTTCTTTGCAGATTTAAATTAAGGACATCCCAAGTTATCATTTGCAATGTATCCCTTATTTTTACTCCTACCATTTCGTGAGTTATGACAAAACTCCAGAAGCCTTACTTTGCGTTTTATATTATATGAATAAATTATCATTTTTTGCATAGGTTGAAAAGCTGTGGCGCGAAAACTAAAAGTTGCACAGCCAAGTTCTTTGCAGATTTAAATTAAGGACATCCCAAGTTATCATTTGCAATGTATCCCTCATTTTTACTCCTACCATTTCGTGAGTTATGACAAAACTCCAGAAGCCTTACTTTGCGTTTTATATTATATGAATAAATTATCATTTTTTGCATAGGTTGAAAAGCTGTGGCGCGAAAACTAAAAGTCGCACAGCCAAGTTCTTTGCAGATTTAAATTAAGGACATCCCAAGTTATCATTTGCAATGTATCCCTCATTTTTAATCCTACCATTTCGTGAGTTATGACAAAACTCCAGAAGCCTTACTTTGCGTTTTATATTATATGAATAAATTATCATTTTTTGCATAGGTTGAAAAGCTGTGGCGCGAAAACTAAAAGTCGCACAGCCAAGTTCTTTGCAGATTTAAATTAAGGACATCCCAAGTTATCATTTGCAATGTATCCCTTATTTTTACTCCTACCATTTCGTGAGTTATGACAAAACTCCAGAAGCCTTACTTTGCGTTTTATATTATATGAATAAATTATCATTTTTTGCATAGGTTGAAAAGCTGTGGCGCGAAAACTAAAAGTCGCACAGCCAAGTTCTTTGCAGATTTAAATTAAGGACATCCCAAGTTATCATTTGCAATGTATCCCTTATTTTTACTCCTACCATTTCGTGAGTTATGACAAAACTCCAGAAGCCTTACTTTGCGTTTTATATTATATGAATAAATTATCATTTTTTGCATAGGTTGAAAAGCTGTGGCGCGAAAACTAAAAGTCGCACAGCCAAGTTCTTTGCACATTTAGATTAAGGACATCCCAAGTTATCATTTGCAATGTATCCCTTATTTTTACTCCTACCATTTCGTGAGTTATGACAAAACTCCAGAAGCCTTACTTTGCGTTTTATATTATATGAATAAATTATCATTTTTTGCATAGGTTGAAAAGCTGTGGCGCGAAAACTAAAAGTCGCACAGCCAAGTTCTTTGCAGATTTAAATTAAGGACATCCCAAGTTATCATTTGCAATGTATCCCTTATTTTTACTCCTACCATTTCGTGAGTTATGACAAAACTCCAGAAGCCTTACTTTGCGTTTTATATTATATGAATAAATTATCATTTTTTGCATAGGTTGAAAAGCTGTGGCGCGAAAACTAAAAGTCGCACAGCCAAGTTCTTTGCAGATTTAAATTAAGGACATCCCAAGTTATCATTTGCAATGTATCCCTTATTTTTACTCCTACCATTTCGTGAGTTATGACAAAACTCCAGAAGCCTTACTTTGCGTTTTATATTATATGAATAAATTATCATTTTTTGCATAGGTTGAAAAGCTGTGGCGCGAAAACTAAAAGTCGCACAGCCAAGTTCTTTGCAGATTTAAATTAAGGACATCCCAAGTTATCATTTGCAATGTATCCCTTATTTTTACTCCTACCATTTCGTGAGTTATGACAAAACTCCAGAAGCCTTACTTTGCGTTTTATATTATATGAATAAATTATCATTTTTTGCATAGGTTGAAAAGCTGTGGCGCGAAAACTAAAAGTCGCACAGCCAAGTTCTTTGCAGATTTAAATTAAGGACATCCCAAGTTATCATTTGCAATGTATCCCTTATTTTTACTCCTACCATTTCGTGAGTTATGACAAAACTCCAGAAGCCTTACTTTGCGTTTTATATTATATGAATAAATTATCATTTTTTGCATAGGTTGAAAAGCTGTGGCGCGAAAACTAAAAGTTGCACAGCCAAGTTCTTTGCAGATTTAAATTAAGGACATCCCAAGTTATCATTTGCAATGTATCCCTTATTTTTACTCCTACCATTTCGTGAGTTATGACAAAACTCCAGAAGCCTTACTTTGCGTTTTATATTATATGAATAAATTATCATTTTTTGCATAGGTTGAAAAGCTGTGGCGCGAAAACTAAAAGTCGCACAGCCAAGTTCTTTGCAGATTTAAATTAAGGACATCCCAAGTTATCATTTGCAATGTATCCCTTATTTTTACTCCTACCATTTCGTGAGTTATGACAAAACTCCAGAAGCCTTACTTTGCGTTTTATATTATATGAATAAATTATCATTTTTTGCATAGGTTGAAAAGCTGTGGCGCGAAAACTAAAAGTCGCACAGCCAAGTTCTTTGCAGATTTAAATTAAGGACATCCCAAGTTATCATTTGCAATGTATCCCTTATTTTTACTCCTACCATTTCGTGAGTTATGACAAAACTCCAGAAGCCTTACTTTGCGTTTTATATTATATGAATAAATTATCATTTTTTGCATAGGTTGAAAAGCTGTGGCGCGAAAACTAAAAGTCGCACAGCCAAGTTCTTTGCAGATTTAAATTAAGGACATCCCAAGTTATCATTTGCAATGTATCCCTTATTTTTACTCCTACCATTTCGTGAGTTATGACAAAACTCCAGAAGCCTTACTTTGCGTTTTATATTATATGAATAAATTATCATTTTTTGCATAGGTTGAAAAGCTGTGGCGCGAAAACTAAAAGTCGCACAGCCAAGTTCTTTGCAGATTTAAATTAAGGACATCCCAAGTTATCATTTGCAATGTATCCCTTATTTTTACTCCTACCATTTCGTGAGTTATGACAAAACTCCAGAAGCCTTACTTTGCGTTTTATATTATATGAATAAATTATCATTTTTTGCATAGGTTGAAAAGCTGTGGCGCGAAAACTAAAAGTCGCACAGCCAAGTTCTTTGCAGATTTAAATTAAGGACATCCCAAGTTATCATTTGCAATGTATCCCTTATTTTTACTCCTACCATTTCGTGAGTTATGACAAAACTCCAGAAGCCTTACTTTGCGTTTTATATTATATGAATAAATTATCATTTTTTGCATAGGTTGAAAAGCTGTGGCGCGAAAACTAAAAGTCGCACAGCCAAGTTCTTTGCAGATTTAAATTAAGGACATCCCAAGTTATCATTTGCAATGTATCCCTTATTTTTACTCCTACCATTTCGTGAGTTATGACAAAACTCCAGAAGCCTTACTTTGCGTTTTATATTATATGAATAAATTATCATTTTTTGCATAGGTTGAAAAGCTGTGGCGCGAAAACTAAAAGTCGCACAGCCAAGTTCTTTGCAGATTTAAATTAAGGACATCCCAAGTTATCATTTGCAATGTATCCCTTATTTTTACTCCTACCATTTCGTGAGTTATGACAAAACTCCAGAAGCCTTACTTTGCGTTTTATATTATATGAATAAATTATCATTTTTTGCATAGGTTGAAAAGCTGTGGCGCGAAAACTAAAAGTCGCACAGCCAAGTTCTTTGCAGATTTAAATTAAGGACATCCCAAGTTATCATTTGCAATGTATCCCTTATTTTTACTCCTACCATTTCGTGAGTTATGACAAAACTCCAGAAGCCTTACTTTGCGTTTTATATTATATGAATAAATTATCATTTTTTGCATAGGTTGAAAAGCTGTGGCGCGAAAACTAAAAGTCGCACAGCCAAGTTCTTTGCAGATTTAAATTAAGGACATCCCAAGTTATCATTTGCAATGTATCCCTTATTTTTACTCCTACCATTTCGTGAGTTATGACAAAACTCCAGAAGCCTTACTTTGCGTTTTATATTATATGAATAAATTATCATTTTTTGCATAGGTTGAAAAGCTGTGGCGCGAAAACTAAAAGTCGCACAGCCAAGTTCTTTGCAGATTTAAATTAAGGACATCCCAAGTTATCATTTGCAATGTATCCCTTATTTTTACTCCTACCATTTCGTGAGTTATGACAAAACTCCAGAAGCCTTACTTTGCGTTTTATATTATATGAATAAATTATCATTTTTTGCATAGGTTGAAAAGCTGTGGCGCGAAAACTAAAAGTCGCACAGCCAAGTTCTTTGCAGATTTAAATTAAGGACATCCCAAGTTATCATTTGCAATGTATCCCTTATTTTTACTCCTACCATTTCGTGAGTTATGACAAAACTCCAGAAGCCTTACTTTGCGTTTTATATTATATGAATAAATTATCATTTTTTGCATAGGTTGAAAAGCTGTGGCGCGAAAACTAAAAGTCGCACAGCCAAGTTCTTTGCAGATTTAAATTAAGGACATCCCAAGTTATCATTTGCAATGTATCCCTTATTTTTACTCCTACCATTTCGTGAGTTATGACAAAACTCCAGAAGCCTTACTTTGCGTTTTATATTATATGAATAAATTATCATTTTTTGCATAGGTTGAAAAGCTGTGGCGCGAAAACTAAAAGTCGCACAGCCAAGTTCTTTGCAGATTTAAATTAAGGACATCCCAAGTTATCATTTGCAATGTATCCCTTATTTTTACTCCTACCATTTCGTGAGTTATGACAAAACTCCAGAAGCCTTACTTTGCGTTTTATATTATATGAATAAATTATCATTTTTTGCATAGGTTGAAAAGCTGTGGCGCGAAAACTAAAAGTCGCACAGCCAAGTTCTTTGCAGATTTAAATTAAGGACATCCCAAGTTATCATTTGCAATGTATCCCTTATTTTTACTCCTACCATTTCGTGAGTTATGACAAAACTCCAGAAGCCTTACTTTGCGTTTTATATTATATGAATAAATTATCATTTTTTGCATAGGTTGAAAAGCTGTGGCGCGAAAACTAAAAGTCGCACAGCCAAGTTCTTTGCAGATTTAAATTAAGGACATCCCAAGTTATCATTTGCAATGTATCCCTTATTTTTACTCCTACCATTTCGTGAGTTATGACAAAACTCCAGAAGCCTTACTTTGCGTTTTATATTATATGAATAAATTATCATTTTTTGCATAGGTTGAAAAGCTGTGGCGCGAAAACTAAAAGTCGCACAGCCAAGTTCTTTGCAGATTTAAATTAAGGACATCCCAAGTTATCATTTGCAATGTATCCCTTATTTTTACTCCTACCATTTCGTGAGTTATGACAAAACTCCAGAAGCCTTACTTTGCGTTTTATATTATATGAATAAATTATCATTTTTTGCATAGGTTGAAAAGCTGTGGCGCGAAAACTAAAAGTCGCACAGCCAAGTTCTTTGCAGATTTAAATTAAGGACATCCCAAGTTATCATTTGCAATGTATCCCTTATTTTTACTCCTACCATTTCGTGAGTTATGACAAAACTCCAGAAGCCTTACTTTGCGTTTTATATTATATGAATAAATTATCATTTTTTGCATAGGTTGAAAAGCTGTGGCGCGAAAACTAAAAGTCGCACAGCCAAGTTCTTTGCAGATTTAAATTAAGGACATCCCAAGTTATCATTTGCAATGTATCCCTTATTTTTACTCCTACCATTTCGTGAGTTATGACAAAACTCCAGAAGCCTTACTTTGCGTTTTATATTATATGAATAAATTATCATTTTTTGCATAGGTTGAAAAGCTGTGGCGCGAAAACTAAAAGTCGCACAGCCAAGTTCTTTGCAGATTTAAATTAAGGACATCCCAAGTTATCATTTGCAATGTATCCCTTATTTTTACTCCTACCATTTCGTGAGTTATGACAAAACTACAGAAGCCTTACTTTGCGTTTTATATTATATGAATAAATTATCATTTTTTGCATAGGTTGAAAAGCTGTGGCGCGAAAACTAAAAGTCGCACAGCCAAGTTCTTTGCAGATTTAAATTAAGGACATCCCAAGTTATCATTTGCAATGTATCCCTTATTTTTACTCCTACCATTTCGTGAGTTATGACAAAACTCCAGAAGCCTTACTTTGCGTTTTATATTATATGAATAAATTATCATTTTTTGCATAGGTTGAAAAGCTGTGGCGCGAAAACTAAAAGTCGCACAGCCAAGTTCTTTGCAGATTTAAATTAAGGACATCCCAAGTTATCATTTGCAATGTATCCCTTATTTTTACTCCTACCATTTCGTGAGTTATGACAAAACTCCAGAAGCCTTACTTTGCGTTTTATATTATATGAATAAATTATCATTTTTTGCATAGGTTGAAAAGCTGTGGCGCGAAAACTAAAAGTCGCACAGCCAAGTTCTTTGCAGATTTAAATTAAGGACATCCCAAGTTATCATTTGCAATGTATCCCTTATTTTTACTCCTACCATTTCGTGAGTTATGACAAAACTCCAGAAGCCTTACTTTGCGTTTTATATTATATGAATAAATTATCATTTTTTGCATAGGTTGAAAAGCTGTGGCGCGAAAACTAAAAGTTGCACAGCCAAGTTCTTTGCAGATTTAAATTAAGGACATCCCAAGTTATCATTTGCAATGTATCCCTTATTTTTACTCCTACCATTTCGTGAGTTATGACAAAACTCCAGAAGCCTTACTTTGCGTTTTATATTATATGAATAAATTATCATTTTTTGCATAGGTTGAAAAGCTGTGGCGCGAAAACTAAAAGTCGCACAGCCAAGTTCTTTGCAGATTTAAATTAAGGACATCCCAAGTTATCATTTGCAATGTATCCCTTATTTTTACTCCTACCATTTCGTGAGTTATGACAAAACTCCAGAAGCCTTACTTTGCGTTTTATATTATATGAATAAATTATCATTTTTTGCATAGGTTGAAAAGCTGTGGCGCGAAAACTAAAAGTCGCACAGCCAAGTTCTTTGCAGATTTAAATTAAGGACATCCCAAGTTATCATTTGCAATGTATCCCTTATTTTTACTCCTACCATTTCGTGAGTTATGACAAAACTCCAGAAGCCTTACTTTGCGTTTTATATTATATGAATAAATTATCATTTTTTGCATAGGTTGAAAAGCTGTGGCGCGAAAACTAAAAGTCGCACAGCCAAGTTCTTTGCAGATTTAAATTAAGGACATCCCAAGTTATCATTTGCAATGTATCCCTTATTTTTACTCCTACCATTTCGTGAGTTATGACAAAACTCCAGAAGCCTTACTTTGCGTTTTATATTATATGAATAAATTATCATTTTTTGCATAGGTTGAAAAGCTGTGGCGCGAAAACTAAAAGTCGCACAGCCAAGTTCTTTGCAGATTTAAATTAAGGACATCCCAAGTTATCATTTGCAATGTATCCCTTATTTTTACTCCTACCATTTCGTGAGTTATGACAAAACTCCAGAAGCCTTACTTTGCGTTTTATATTATATGAATAAATTATCATTTTTTGCATAGGTTGAAAAGCTGTGGCGCGAAAACTAAAAGTCGCACAGCCAAGTTCTTTGCAGATTTAAATTAAGGACATCCCAAGTTATCATTTGCAATGTATCCCTTATTTTTACTCCTACCATTTCGTGAGTTATGACAAAACTCCAGAAGCCTTACTTTGCGTTTTATATTATATGAATAAATTATCATTTTTTGCATAGGTTGAAAAGCTGTGGCGCGAAAACTAAAAGTCGCACAGCCAAGTTCTTTGCAGATTTAAATTAAGGACATCCCAAGTTATCATTTGCAATGTATCCCTTATTTTTACTCCTACCATTTCGTGAGTTATGACAAAACTCCAGAAGCCTTACTTTGCGTTTTATATTATATGAATAAATTATCATTTTTTGCATAGGTTGAAAAGCTGTGGCGCGAAAACTAAAAGTCGCACAGCCAAGTTCTTTGCAGATTTAAATTAAGGACATCCCAAGTTATCATTTGCAATGTATCCCTTATTTTTACTCCTACCATTTCGTGAGTTATGACAAAACTCCAGAAGCCTTACTTTGCGTTTTATATTATATGAATAAATTATCATTTTTTGCATAGGTTGAAAAGCTGTGGCGCGAAAACTAAAAGTCGCACAGCCAAGTTCTTTGCAGATTTAAATTAAGGACATCCCAAGTTATCATTTGCAATGTATCCCTTATTTTTACTCCTACCATTTCGTGAGTTATAACAAAACTCCAGAAGCCTTACTTTGCGTTTTATATTATATGAATAAATTATCATTTTTTGCATAGGTTGAAAAGCTGTGGCGCGAAAACTAAAAGTCGCACAGCCAAGTTCTTTGCAGATTTAAATTAAGGACATCCCAAGTTATCATTTGCAATGTATCCCTTATTTTTACTCCTACCATTTCGTGAGTTATGACAAAACTCCAGAAGCCTTACTTTGCGTTTTATATTATATGAATAAATTATCATTTTTTGCATAGGTTGAAAAGCTGTGGCGCGAAAACTAAAAGTTGCACAGCCAAGTTCTTTGCAGATTTAAATTAAGGACATCCCAAGTTATCATTTGCAATGTATCCCTTATTTTTACTCCTACCATTTCGTGAGTTATGACAAAACTCCAGAAGCCTTACTTTGCGTTTTATATTATATGAATAAATTATCATTTTTTGCATAGGTTGAAAAGCTGTGGCGCGAAAACTAAAAGTCGCACAGCCAAGTTCTTTGCAGATTTAAATTAAGGACATCCCAAGTTATCATTTGCAATGTATCCCTTATTTTTACTCCTACCATTTCGTGAGTTATGACAAAACTCCAGAAGCCTTACTTTGCGTTTTATATTATATGAATAAATTATCATTTTTTGCATAGGTTGAAAAGCTGTGGCGCGAAAACTAAAAGTCGCACAGCCAAGTTCTTTGCAGATTTAAATTAAGGACATCCCAAGTTATCATTTGTAATGTATCCCTTATTTTTACTCCTACCATTTCGTGAGTTATGACAAAACTCCAGAAGCCTTACTTTGCGTTTTATATTATATGAATAAATTATCATTTTTTGCATAGGTTGAAAAGCTGTGGCGCGAAAACTAAAAGTCGCACAGCCAAGTTCTTTGCAGATTT
>CAKOBA010000103.1:0-22290 GCA_932526495.1 Bombylius major
AAAGAACTTGGCTGTGCGACTTTTAGTTTTCGCACCACAGCTTTTCAACCTATGCAAAAAATGATAATTTATTCATATATAAAACGCAAAGTAAGGCTTCTGGAATTTTGTCATAACTCACGAAATGGTAGGAGTAAAAATAAGGGATACATTGCAAATGATAACTTGGGATGTCCTTAATTCAAATCTGCAAAGGACTTGGCTGTGCGACTTTTAGTTTTCGCACCACAGCTTTTCAACCTATGCAAAAAATGATAATTTATTCATATATAAAACGCAAAGTAAGGCTTCTGGAATTTTGTCATAACTCACGAAATGGTAGGAGTAAAATAAGGGATACATTGCAAATGATAACTTGGGATGTCCTTAATTCAAATCTGCAAAGAACTTGGCTGTGCGACTTTTAGTTTTCGCACCACAGCTTTTCAACCTATGCAAAAAATGATAATTTATTCATATATAAAACGCAAAGTAAGGCTTCTGGAATTTTGTCATAACTCACGAAATGGTAGGAGTAAAAATAAGGGATACATTGCAATGATAACTTGGGATGTCCTTAATTCAAATCTGCAAAGAACTTGGCTGTGCGACTTTTAGTTTTCGCACCACAGCTTTTCAACCTATGCAAAAAATGATAATTTATTCATATATAAAACGCAAAGTAAGGCTTCTGGAATTTTGTCATAACTCACGAAATGGTAGGAGTAAAAATAAGGGATACATTGCAAATGATAACTTGGGATGTCCTTAATTCAAATCTGCAAAGAACTTGGCTGTGCGACTTTTAGTTTTCGCACCACAGCTTTTCAACCTATGCAAAAAATGATAATTTATTCATATATAAAACGCAAAGTAAGGCTTCTGGAATTTTGTCATAACTCACGAAATGGTAGGAGTAAAAATAAGGGATACATTGCAAATGATAACTTGGGATGTCCTTAATTCAAATCTGCAAAGAACTTGGCTGTGCGACTTTTAGTTTTCGCACCACAGCTTTTCAACCTATGCAAAAAATGATAATTTATTCATATATAAAACGCAAAGTAAGGCTTCTGGAATTTTGTCATAACTCACGAAATGGTAGGAGTAAAAATAAGGGATACATTGCAAATGATAACTTGGGATGTCCTTAATTCAAATCTGCAAAGAACTTGGCTGTGCGACTTTTAGTTTTCGCACCACAGCTTTTCAACCTATGCAAAAAATGATAATTTATTCATATATAAAACGCAAAGTAAGGCTTCTGGAATTTTGTCATAACTCACGAAATGGTAGGAGTAAAAATAAGGGATACATTGCAAATGATAACTTGGGATGTCCTTAATTCAAATCTGCAAAGGACTTGGCTGTGCGACTTTTAGTTTTCGCACCACAGCTTTCAACCTATGCAAAAAATGATAATTTATTCATATATAAAACGCAAAGTAAGGCTTCTGGAATTTTGTCATAACTCACGAAATGGTAGGAGTAAAAATAAGGGATACATTGCAAATGATAACTTGGGATGTCCTTAATTCAAATCTGCAAAGAACTCGGCTGTGCGACTTTTAGTTTTCGCACCACAGCTTTTCAACCTATGCAAAAAATGATAATTTATTCATATATAAACGCAAAGTAAGGCTTCTGGAATTTTGTCATAACTCACGAAATGGTAGGAGTAAAAATAAGGGATACATTGCAAATGATAACTTGGGATGTCCTTAATTCAAATCTGCAAAGAACTTGGCTGTGCGACTTTTAGTTTTCGCACCACAGCTTTTCAACCTATGCAAAAAATGATAATTTATTCATATATAAAACGCAAAGTAAGGCTTCTGGAATTTTGTCATAACTCACGAAATGGTAGGAGTAAAAATAAGGGATACATTGCAAATGATAACTTGGGATGTCCTTAATTCAAATCTGCAAAGAACTTGGCTGTGCGACTTTTAGTTTTCGCACCACAGCTTTTCAACCTATGCAAAAAATGATAATTTATTCATATATAAAACGCAAAGTAAGGCTTCTGGAATTTTGTCATAACTCACGAAATGGTAGGAGTAAAAATAAGGGATACATTGCAAATGATAACTTGGGATGTCCTTAATTCAAATCTGCAAAGAACTCGGCTGTGCGACTTTTAGTTTTCGCACCACAGCTTTTCAACCTATGCAAAAAATGATAATTTATTCATATATAAAACGCAAAGTAAGGCTTCTGGAATTTTGTCATAACTCACGAAATGGTAGGAGTAAAAATAAGGGATACATTGCAAATGATAACTTGGGATGTCCTTA
This sequence comes from Bombylius major, assembly GCA_932526495.1. Lineage (NCBI taxonomy): Eukaryota > Metazoa > Arthropoda > Insecta > Diptera > Bombyliidae > Bombylius > Bombylius major. The sequence continues at coordinate 2,277 of CAKOBA010000103.1, forward strand.
ATTCAAATCTGCAAAGAACTTGGCTGTGCGACTTTTAGTTTTCGCACCACAGCTTTTCAACCTATGCAAAAAATGATAATTTATTCATATATAAAACGCAAAGTAAGGCTTCTGGAATTTTGTCATAACTCACGAAATGGTAGGAGTAAAAATAAGGGATACATTGCAAATGATAACTTGGGATGTCCTTAATTCAAATCTGCAAAGAACTTGGCTGTGCGACTTTTAGTTTTCGCACCACAGCTTTTCAACCTATGCAAAAAATGATAATTTATTCATATATAAAACGCAAAGTAAGGCTTCTGGAATTTTGTCATAACTCACGAAATGGTAGGAGTAAAAATAAGGGTTACATTGCAAATGATAACTTGGGATGTCCTTAATTCAAATCTGCAAAGGACTTGGCTGTGCGACTTTTAGTTTTCGCACCACAGCTTTTCAACCTATGCAAAAAATGATAATTTATTCATATATAAAACGCAAAGTAAGGCTTCTGGAATTTTGTCATAACTCACGAAATGGTAGGAGTAAAAATAAGGGATACATTGCAAATGATAACTTGGGATGTCCTTAATTCAAATCTGCAAAGAACTTGGCTGTGCGACTTTTAGTTTTCGCACCACAGCTTTTCAACCTATGCAAAAAATGATAATTTATTCATATATAAAACGCAAAGTAAGGCTTCTGGAATTTTGTCATAACTCACGAAATGGTAGGAGTAAAAATAAGGGATACATTGCAAATGATAACTTGGGATGTCCTTAATTCAAATCTGCAAAGAACTCGGCTGTGCGACTTTTAGTTTTCGCACCACAGCTTTTCAACCTATGCAAAAAATGATAATTTATTCATATATAAAACGCAAAGTAAGGCTTCTGGAATTTTGTCATAACTCACGAAATGGTAGGAGTAAAAATAAGGGATACATTGCAAATGATAACTTGGGATGTCCTTAATTCAAATCTGCAAAGAACTCGGCTGTGCGACTTTTAGTTTTCGCACCACAGCTTTTCAACCTATGCAAAAAATGATAATTTATTCATATATAAAACGCAAAGTAAGGCTTCTGGAATTTTGTCATAACTCACGAAATGGTAGGAGTAAAAATAAGGGATACATTGCAAATGATAACTTGGGATGTCCTTAATTCAAATCTGCAAAGAACTTGGCTGTGCGACTTTTAGTTTTCGCACCACAGCTTTTCAACCTATGCAAAAAATGATAATTTATTCATATATAAAACGCAAAGTAAGGCTTCTGGAATTTTGTCATAACTCACGAAATGGTAGGAGTAAAAATAAGGGTTACATTGCAAATGATAACTTGGGATGTCCTTAATTCAAATCTGCAAAGAACTCGGCTGTGCGACTTTTAGTTTTCGCACCACAGCTTTTCAACCTATGCAAAAAATGATAATTTATTCATATATAAAACGCAAAGTAAGGCTTCTGGAATTTTGTCATAACTCACGAAATGGTAGGAGTAAAAAAAAAGGGAACATTGAAAATGATAACTTGGGATGTCCTTAATTCAAATCTGCAAAGGACTTGGCTGTGCGACTTTTAGTTTTCGCACCACAGCTTTTCAACCTATGCAAAAAATGATAATTTATTCATATATAAAACGCAAAGTAAGGCTTCTGGAATTTTGTCATAACTCACGAAATGGTAGGAGTAAAAATAAGGGATACATTGCAAATGATAACTTGGGATGTCCTTAATTCAAATCTGCAAAGAACTCGGCTGTGCGACTTTTAGTTTTCGCACCACAGCTTTTCAACCTATGCAAAAAATGATAATTTATTCATATATAAAACGCAAAGTAAGGCTTCTGGAATTTTGTCATAACTCACGAAATGGTAGGAGTAAAAAAAAAGGGAACATTGAAAATGATAACTTGGGATGTCCTTAATTCAAATCTGCAAAGAACTTGGCTGTGCGACTTTTAGTTTTCGCACCACAGCTTTTCAACCTATGCAAAAAAATGATAATTTATTCATATATAAAACGCAAAGTAAGGCTTCTGGAATTTTGTCATAACTCACGAAATGGTAGGAGTAAAAATAAGGGATACATTGCAAATGATAACTTGGGATGTCCTTAATTCAAATCTGCAAAGAACTTGGCTGTGCGACTTTTAGTTTTCGCACCACAGCTTTTCAACCTATGCAAAAAATGATAATTTATTCATATATAAAACGCAAAGTAAGGCTTCTGGAATTTTGTCATAACTCACGAAATGGTAGGAGTAAAAATAAGGGATACATTGCAAATGATAACTTGGGATGTCCTTAATTCAAATCTGCAAAGAACTTGGCTGTGCGACTTTTAGTTTTCGCACCACAGCTTTTCAACCTATGCAAAAAATGATAATTTATTCATATATAAAACGCAAAGTAAGGCTTCTGGAATTTTGTCATAACTCACGAAATGGTAGGAGTAAAAATAAGGGATACATTGCAAATGATAACTTGGGATGTCCTTAATTCAAATCTGCAAAGAACTTGGCTGTGCGACTTTTAGTTTTCGCACCACAGCTTTTCAACCTATGCAAAAAATGATAATTTATTCATATATAAAACGCAAAGTAAGGCTTCTGGAATTTTGTCATAACTCACGAAATGGTAGGAGTAAAAATAAGGGATACATTGCAAATGATAACTTGGGATGTCCTTAATTCAAATCTGCAAAGGACTTGGCTGTGCGACTTTTAGTTTTCGCACCACAGCTTTTCAACCTATGCAAAAAATGATAATTTATTCATATATAAAACGCAAAGTAAGGCTTCTGGAATTTTGTCATAACTCACGAAATGGTAGGAGTAAAAATAAGGGATACATTGCAAATGATAACTTGGGATGTCCTTAATTCAAATCTGCAAAGAACTTGGCTGTGCGACTTTTAGTTTTCGCACCACAGCTTTTCAACCTATGCAAAAAATGATAATTTATTCATATATAAAACGCAAAGTAAGGCTTCTGGAATTTTGTCATAACTCACGAAATGGTAGGAGTAAAAATAAGGGATACATTGCAAATGATAACTTGGGATGTCCTTAATTCAAATCTGCAAAGAACTCGGCTGTGCGACTTTTAGTTTTCGCACCACAGCTTTTCAACCTATGCAAAAAATGATAATTTATTCATATATAAAACGCAAAGTAAGGCTTCTGGAATTTTGTCATAACTCACGAAATGGTAGGAGTAAAAATAAGGGATACATTGCAAATGATAACTTGGGATGTCCTTAATTCAAATCTGCAAAGAACTTGGCTGTGCGACTTTTAGTTTTCGCACCACAGCTTTTCAACCTATGCAAAAAATGATAATTTATTCATATATAAAACGCAAAGTAAGGCTTCTGGAATTTTGTCATAACTCACGAAATGGTAGGAGTAAAAATAAGGGATACATTGCAAATGATAACTTGGGATGTCCTTAATTCAAATCTGCAAAGAACTCGGCTGTGCGACTTTTAGTTTTTGCACCACAGCTTTTCAACCTATGCAAAAAATGATAATTTATTCATATATAAAACGCAAAGTAAGGCTTCTGGAATTTTGTCATAACTCACGAAATGGTAGGAGTAAAAATAAGGGTTACATTGCAAATGATAACTTGGGATGTCCTTAATTCAAATCTGCAAAGAACTCGGCTGTGCGACTTTTAGTTTTCGCACCACAGCTTTTCAACCTATGCAAAAAATGATAATTTATTCATATATAAAACGCAAAGTAAGGCTTCTGGAATTTTGTCATAACTCACGAAATGGTAGGAGTAAAAATAAGGGATACATTGCAAATGATAACTTGGGATGTCCTTAATTCAAATCTGCAAAGAACTCGGCTGTGCGACTTTTAGTTTTCGCACCACAGCTTTTCAACCTATGCAAAAAATGATAATTTATTCATATATAAAACGCAAAGTAAGGCTTCTGGAATTTTGTCATAACTCACGAAATGGTAGGAGTAAAAATAAGGGATACATTGCAAATGATAACTTGGGATGTCCTTAATTCAAATCTGCAAAGGACTTGGCTGTGCGACTTTTAGTTTTCGCACCACAGCTTTTCAACCTATGCAAAAAATGATAATTTATTCATATATAAAACGCAAAGTAAGGCTTCTGGAATTTTGTCATAACTCACGAAATGGTAGGAGTAAAAATAAGGGATACATTGCAAATGATAACTTGGGATGTCCTTAATTCAAATCTGCAAAGAACTTGGCTTTGCGACTTTTAGTTTTCGCACCACAGCTTTTCAACCTATGCAAAAAATGATAATTTATTCATATATAAAACGCAAAGTAAGGCTTCTGGAATTTTGTCATAACTCACGAAATGGTAGGAGTAAAAATAAGGGATACATTGCAAATGATAACTTGGGATGTCCTTAATTCAAATCTGCAAAGAACTTGGCTTTGCGACTTTTAGTTTTCGCACCACAGCTTTTCAACCTATGCAAAAAATGATAATTTATTCATATATAAAACGCAAAGTAAGGCTTCTGGAATTTTGTCATAACTCACGAAATGGTAGGAGTAAAAATAAGGGATACATTGCAAATGATAACTTGGGATGTCCTTAATTCAAATCTGCAAAGAACTTGGCTTTGCGACTTTTAGTTTTCGCACCACAGCTTTTCAACCTATGCAAAAAATGATAATTTATTCATATATAAAACGCAAAGTAAGGCTTCTGGAATTTTGTCATAACTCACGAAATGGTAGGAGTAAAAATAAGGGATACATTGCAAATGATAACTTGGGATGTCCTTAATTCAAATCTGCAAAGAACTTGGCTGTGCGACTTTTAGTTTTCGCACCACAGCTTTTCAACCTATGCAAAAAATGATAATTTATTCATATATAAAACGCAAAGTAAGGCTTCTGGAATTTTGTCATAACTCACGAAATGGTAGGAGTAAAAATAAGGGATACATTGCAAATGATAACTTGGGATGTCCTTAATTCAAATCTGCAAAGAACTTGGCTGTGCGACTTTTAGTTTTCGCACCACAGCTTTTCAACCTATGCAAAAAATGATAATTTATTCATATATAAAACGCAAAGTAAGGCTTCTGGAATTTTGTCATAACTCACGAAATGGTAGGAGTAAAAATAAGGGATACATTGCAAATGATAACTTGGGATGTCCTTAATTCAAATCTGCAAAGAACTTGGCTTTGCGACTTTTAGTTTTCGCACCACAGCTTTTCAACCTATGCAAAAAATGATAATTTATTCATATATAAAACGCAAAGTAAGGCTTCTGGAATTTTGTCATAACTCACGAAATGGTAGGAGTAAAAATAAGGGATACATTGCAAATGATAACTTGGGATGTCCTTAATTCAAATCTGCAAAGAACTTGGCTTTGCGACTTTTAGTTTTCGCACCACAGCTTTTCAACCTATGCAAAAAATGATAATTTATTCATATATAAAACGCAAAGTAAGGCTTCTGGAATTTTGTCATAACTCACGAAATGGTAGGAGTAAAAATAAGGGATACATTGCAAATGATAACTTGGGATGTCCTTAATTCAAATCTGCAAAGAACTTGGCTGTGCGACTTTTAGTTTTCGCACCACAGCTTTTCAACCTATGCAAAAAATGATAATTTATTCATATATAAAACGCAAAGTAAGGCTTCTGGAATTTTGTCATAACTCACGAAATGGTAGGAGTAAAAATAAGGGATACATTGCAAATGATAACTTGGGATGTCCTTAATTCAAATCTGCAAAGAACTCGGCTGTGCGACTTTTAGTTTTCGCACCACAGCTTTTCAACCTATGCAAAAAATGATAATTTATTCATATATAAAACGCAAAGTAAGGCTTCTGGAATTTTGTCATAACTCACGAAATGGTAGGAGTAAAAATAAGGGATACATTGCAAATGATAACTTGGGATGTCCTTAATTCAAATCTGCAAAGAACTTGGCTTTGCGACTTTTAGTTTTCGCACCACAGCTTTTCAACCTATGCAAAAAATGATAATTTATTCATATATAAAACGCAAAGTAAGGCTTCTGGAATTTTGTCATAACTCACGAAATGGTAGGAGTAAAAATAAGGGATACATTGCAAATGATAACTTGGGATGTCCTTAATTCAAATCTGCAAAGAACTTGGCTTTGCGACTTTTAGTTTTCGCACCACAGCTTTTCAACCTATGCAAAAAATGATAATTTATTCATATATAAAACGCAAAGTAAGGCTTCTGGAATTTTGTCATAACTCACGAAATGGTAGGAGTAAAAATAAGGGATACATTGCAAATGATAACTTGGGATGTCCTTAATTCAAATCTGCAAAGAACTCGGCTGTGCGACTTTTAGTTTTCGCACCACAGCTTTTCAACCTATGCAAAAAATGATAATTTATTCATATATAAAACGCAAAGTAAGGCTTCTGGAATTTTGTCATAACTCACGAAATGGTAGGAGTAAAAATAAGGGATACATTGCAAATGATAACTTGGGATGTCCTTAATTCAAATCTGCAAAGAACTTGGCTTTGCGACTTTTAGTTTTCGCACCACAGCTTTTCAACCTATGCAAAAAATGATAATTTATTCATATATAAAACGCAAAGTAAGGCTTCTGGAATTTTGTCATAACTCACGAAATGGTAGGAGTAAAAATAAGGGATACATTGCAAATGATAACTTGGGATGTCCTTAATTCAAATCTGCAAAGGACTTGGCTGTGCGACTTTTAGTTTTCGCACCACAGCTTTTCAACCTATGCAAAAAATGATAATTTATTCATATATAAAACGCAAAGTAAGGCTTCTGGAATTTTGTCATAACTCACGAAATGGTAGGAGTAAAAATAAGGGATACATTGCAAATGATAACTTGGGATGTCCTTAATTCAAATCTGCAAAGGACTTGGCTGTGCGACTTTTAGTTTTCGCACCACAGCTTTTCAACCTATGCAAAAAATGATAATTTATTCATATATAAAACGCAAAGTAAGGCTTCTGGAATTTTGTCATAACTCACGAAATGGTAGGAGTAAAAATAAGGGATACATTGCAAATGATAACTTGGGATGTCCTTAATTCAAATCTGCAAAGAACTTGGCTTTGCGACTTTTAGTTTTCGCACCACAGCTTTTCAACCTATGCAAAAAATGATAATTTATTCATATATAAAACGCAAAGTAAGGCTTCTGGAATTTTGTCATAACTCACGAAATGGTAGGAGTAAAAATAAGGGATACATTGCAAATGATAACTTGGGATGTCCTTAATTCAAATCTGCAAAGGACTTGGCTGTGCGACTTTTAGTTTTCGCACCACAGCTTTTCAACCTATGCAAAAAATGATAATTTATTCATATATAAAACGCAAAGTAAGGCTTCTGGAATTTTGTCATAACTCACGAAATGGTAGGAGTAAAAATAAGGGATACATTGCAAATGATAACTTGGGATGTCCTTAATTCAAATCTGCAAAGAACTTGGCTGTGCGACTTTTAGTTTTCGCACCACAGCTTTTCAACCTATGCAAAAAATGATAATTTATTCATATATAAAACGCAAAGTAAGGCTTCTGGAATTTTGTCATAACTCACGAAATGGTAGGAGTAAAAATAAGGGATACATTGCAAATGATAACTTGGGATGTCCTTAATTCAAATCTGCAAAGAACTTGGCTTTGCGACTTTTAGTTTTCGCACCACAGCTTTTCAACCTATGCAAAAAATGATAATTTATTCATATATAAAACGCAAAGTAAGGCTTCTGGAATTTTGTCATAACTCACGAAATGGTAGGAGTAAAAATAAGGGATACATTGCAAATGATAACTTGGGATGTCCTTAATTCAAATCTGCAAAGAACTTGGCTGTGCGACTTTTAGTTTTCGCACCACAGCTTTTCAACCTATGCAAAAAATGATAATTTATTCATATATAAAACGCAAAGTAAGGCTTCTGGAATTTTGTCATAACTCACGAAATGGTAGGAGTAAAAATAAGGGATACATTGCAAATGATAACTTGGGATGTCCTTAATTCAAATCTGCAAAGGACTTGGCTGTGCGACTTTTAGTTTTCGCACCACAGCTTTTCAACCTATGCAAAAAATGATAATTTATTCATATATAAAACGCAAAGTAAGGCTTCTGGAATTTTGTCATAACTCACGAAATGGTAGGAGTAAAAATAAGGGATACATTGCAAATGATAACTTGGGATGTCCTTAATTCAAATCTGCAAAGAACTCGGCTGTGCGACTTTTAGTTTTCGCACCACAGCTTTTCAACCTATGCAAAAAATGATAATTTATTCATATATAAAACGCAAAGTAAGGCTTCTGGAATTTTGTCATAACTCACGAAATGGTAGGAGTAAAAATAAGGGATACATTGCAAATGATAACTTGGGATGTCCTTAATTCAAATCTGCAAAGAACTTGGCTGTGCGACTTTTAGTTTTCGCACCACAGCTTTTCAACCTATGCAAAAAATGATAATTTATTCATATATAAAACGCAAAGTAAGGCTTCTGGAATTTTGTCATAACTCACGAAATGGTAGGAGTAAAAATAAGGGATACATTGCAAATGATAACTTGGGATGTCCTTAATTCAAATCTGCAAAGAACTTGGCTGTGCGACTTTTAGTTTTCGCACCACAGCTTTTCAACCTATGCAAAAAATGATAATTTATTCATATATAAAACGCAAAGTAAGGCTTCTGGAATTTTGTCATAACTCACGAAATGGTAGGAGTAAAAATAAGGGATACATTGCAAATGATAACTTGGGATGTCCTTAATTTAAATCTGCAAAGAACTTGGCTGTGCGACTTTTAGTTTTCGCACCACAGCTTTTCAACCTATGCAAAAAATGATAATTTATTCATATATAAAACGCAAAGTAAGGCTTCTGGAATTTTGTCATAACTCACGAAATGGTAGGAGTAAAAATAAGGGATACATTGCAAATGATAACTTGGGATGTCCTTAATTCAAATCTGCAAAGAACTTGGCTGTGCGACTTTTAGTTTTCGCACCACAGCTTTTCAACCTATGCAAAAAATGATAATTTATTCATATATAAAACGCAAAGTAAGGCTTCTGGAATTTTGTCATAACTCACGAAATGGTAGGAGTAAAAATAAGGGATACATTGCAAATGATAACTTGGGATGTCCTTAATTCAAATCTGCAAAGGACTTGGCTGTGCGACTTTTAGTTTTCGCACCACAGCTTTTCAACCTATGCAAAAAATGATAATTTATTCATATATAAAACGCAAAGTAAGGCTTCTGGAATTTTGTCATAACTCACGAAATGGTAGGAGTAAAAATAAGGGATACATTGCAAATGATAACTTGGGATGTCCTTAATTCAAATCTGCAAAGAACTTGGCTGTGCGACTTTTAGTTTTCGCACCACAGCTTTTCAACCTATGCAAAAAATGATAATTTATTCATATATAAAACGCAAAGTAAGGCTTCTGGAATTTTGTCATAACTCACGAAATGGTAGGAGTAAAAATAAGGGATACATTGCAAATGATAACTTGGGATGTCCTTAATTCAAATCTGCAAAGAACTTGGCTTTGCGACTTTTAGTTTTCGCACCACAGCTTTTCAACCTATGCAAAAAATGATAATTTATTCATATATAAAACGCAAAGTAAGGCTTCTGGAATTTTGTCATAACTCACGAAATGGTAGGAGTAAAAATAAGGGATACATTGCAAATGATAACTTGGGATGTCCTTAATTCAAATCTGCAAAGAACTCGGCTGTGCGACTTTTAGTTTTCGCACCACAGCTTTTCAACCTATGCAAAAAATGATAATTTATTCATATATAAAACGCAAAGTAAGGCTTCTGGAATTTTGTCATAACTCACGAAATGGTAGGAGTAAAAATAAGGGATACATTGCAAATGATAACTTGGGATGTCCTTAATTCAAATCTGCAAAGAACTCGGCTGTGCGACTTTTAGTTTTCGCACCACAGCTTTTCAACCTATGCAAAAAATGATAATTTATTCATATATAAAACGCAAAGTAAGGCTTCTGGAATTTTGTCATAACTCACGAAATGGTAGGAGTAAAAATAAGGGATACATTGCAAATGATAACTTGGGATGTCCTTAATTCAAATCTGCAAAGGACTTGGCTGTGCGACTTTTAGTTTTCGCACCACAGCTTTTCAACCTATGCAAAAAATGATAATTTATTCATATATAAAACGCAAAGTAAGGCTTCTGGAGATACATTGCAAATGATAACTTGGGATGTCCTTAATTCAAATCTGCAAAGAACTCGGCTGTGCGACTTTTAGTTTTCGCACCACAGCTTTTCAACCTATGCAAAAAATGATAATTTATTCATATATAAAACGCAAAGTAAGGCTTCTGGAATTTTGTCATAACTCACGAAATGGTAGGAGTAAAAATAAGGGATACATTGCAAATGATAACTTGGGATGTCCTTAATTCAAATCTGCAAAGGACTTGGCTGTGCGACTTTTAGTTTTCGCACCACAGCTTTTCAACCTATGCAAAAAATGATAATTTATTCATATATAAAACGCAAAGTAAGGCTTCTGGAATTTTGTCATAACTCACGAAATGGTAGGAGTAAAAATAAGGGATACATTGCAAATGATAACTTGGGATGTCCTTAATTCAAATCTGCAAAGGACTTGGCTGTGCGACTTTTAGTTTTCGCACCACAGCTTTTCAACCTATGCAAAAAATGATAATTTATTCATATATAAAACGCAAAGTAAGGCTTCTGGAATTTTGTCATAACTCACGAAATGGTAGGAGTAAAAATAAGGGATACATTGCAAATGATAACTTGGGATGTCCTTAATTCAAATCTGCAAAGAACTTGGCTGTGCGACTTTTAGTTTTCGCACCACAGCTTTTCAACCTATGCAAAAAATGATAATTTATTCATATATAAAACGCAAAGTAAGGCTTCTGGAATTTTGTCATAACTCACGAAATGGTAGGAGTAAAAATAAGGGATACATTGCAAATGATAACTTGGGATGTCCTTAATTCAAATCTGCAAAGGACTTGGCTGTGCGACTTTTAGTTTTCGCACCACAGCTTTTCAACCTATGCAAAAAATGATAATTTATTCATATATAAAACGCAAAGTAAGGCTTCTGGAATTTTGTCATAACTCACGAAATGGTAGGAGTAAAAATAAGGGATACATTGCAAATGATAACTTGGGATGTCCTTAATTCAAATCTGCAAAGGACTTGGCTGTGCGACTTTTAGTTTTCGCACCACAGCTTTTCAACCTATGCAAAAAATGATAATTTATTCATATATAAAACGCAAAGTAAGGCTTCTGGAATTTTGTCATAACTCACGAAATGGTAGGAGTAAAAATAAGGGATACATTGCAAATGATAACTTGGGATGTCCTTAATTCAAATCTGCAAAGAACTTGGCTGTGCGACTTTTAGTTTTCGCACCACAGCTTTTCAACCTATGCAAAAAATGATAATTTATTCATATATAAAACGCAAAGTAAGGCTTCTGGAATTTTGTCATAACTCACGAAATGGTAGGAGTAAAAATAAGGGATACATTGCAAATGATAACTTGGGATGTCCTTAATTCAAATCTGCAAAGAACTTGGCTGTGCGACTTTTAGTTTTCGCACCACAGCTTTTCAACCTATGCAAAAAATGATAATTTATTCATATATAAAACGCAAAGTAAGGCTTCTGGAATTTTGTCATAACTCACGAAATGGTAGGAGTAAAAATAAGGGATACATTGCAAATGATAACTTGGGATGTCCTTAATTCAAATCTGCAAAGAACTTGGCTTTGCGACTTTTAGTTTTCGCACCACAGCTTTTCAACCTATGCAAAAAATGATAATTTATTCATATATAAAACGCAAAGTAAGGCTTCTGGAATTTTGTCATAACTCACGAAATGGTAGGAGTAAAAATAAGGGATACATTGCAAATGATAACTTGGGATGTCCTTAATTCAAATCTGCAAAGAACTTGGCTGTGCGACTTTTAGTTTTCGCACCACAGCTTTTCAACCTATGCAAAAAATGATAATTTATTCATATATAAAACGCAAAGTAAGGCTTCTGGAATTTTGTCATAACTCACGAAATGGTAGGAGTAAAAATAAGGGATACATTGCAAATGATAACTTGGGATGTCCTTAATTCAAATCTGCAAAGGACTTGGCTGTGCGACTTTTAGTTTTCGCACCACAGCTTTTCAACCTATGCAAAAAATGATAATTTATTCATATATAAAACGCAAAGTAAGGCTTCTGGAATTTTGTCATAACTCACGAAATGGTAGGAGTAAAAATAAGGGATACATTGAAAATGATAACTTGGGATGTCCTTAATTCAAATCTGCAAAGAACTTGGCTGTGCGACTTTTAGTTTTCGCACCACAGCTTTTCAACCTATGCAAAAAATGATAATTTATTCATATATAAAACGCAAAGTAAGGCTTCTGGAATTTTGTCATAACTCACGAAATGGTAGGAGTAAAAATAAGGGATACATTGCAAATGATAACTTGGGATGTCCTTAATTCAAATCTGCAAAGAACTTGGCTGTGCGACTTTTAGTTTTCGCACCACAGCTTTTCAACCTATGCAAAAAATGATAATTTATTCATATATAAAACGCAAAGTAAGGCTTCTGGAATTTTGTCATAACTCACGAAATGGTAGGAGTAAAAATAAGGGATACATTGCAAATGATAACTTGGGATGTCCTTAATTCAAATCTGCAAAGAACTTGGCTTTGCGACTTTTAGTTTTCGCACCACAGCTTTTCAACCTATGCAAAAAATGATAATTTATTCATATATAAAACGCAAAGTAAGGCTTCTGGAATTTTGTCATAACTCACGAAATGGTAGGAGTAAAAATAAGGGATACATTGCAAATGATAACTTGGGATGTCCTTAATTCAAATCTGCAAAGAACTTGGCTGTGCGACTTTTAGTTTTCGCACCACAGCTTTTCAACCTATGCAAAAAATGATAATTTATTCATATATAAAACGCAAAGTAAGGCTTCTGGAATTTTGTCATAACTCACGAAATGGTAGGAGTAAAAATAAGGGATACATTGCAAATGATAACTTGGGATGTCCTTAATTCAAATCTGCAAAGAACTTGGCTGTGCGACTTTTAGTTTTCGCACCACAGCTTTTCAACCTATGCAAAAAATGATAATTTATTCATATATAAAACGCAAAGTAAGGCTTCTGGAATTTTGTCATAACTCACGAAATGGTAGGAGTAAAAATAAGGGATACATTGCAAATGATAACTTGGGATGTCCTTAATTCAAATCTGCAAAGAACTTGGCTTTGCGACTTTTAGTTTTCGCACCACAGCTTTTCAACCTATGCAAAAAATGATAATTTATTCATATATAAAACGCAAAGTAAGGCTTCTGGAATTTTGTCATAACTCACGAAATGGTAGGAGTAAAAATAAGGGATACATTGCAAATGATAACTTGGGATGTCCTTAATTCAAATCTGCAAAGAACTTGGCTTTGCGACTTTTAGTTTTCGCACCACAGCTTTTCAACCTATGCAAAAAATGATAATTTATTCATATATAAAACGCAAAGTAAGGCTTCTGGAATTTTGTCATAACTCACGAAATGGTAGGAGTAAAAATAAGGGATACATTGCAAATGATAACTTGGGATGTCCTTAATTCAAATCTGCAAAGAACTTGGCTGTGCGACTTTTAGTTTTCGCACCACAGCTTTTCAACCTATGCAAAAAATGATAATTTATTCATATATAAAACGCAAAGTAAGGCTTCTGGAATTTTGTCATAACTCACGAAATGGTAGGAGTAAAAATAAGGGATACATTGCAAATGATAACTTGGGATGTCCTTAATTCAAATCTGCAAAGAACTTGGCTGTGCGACTTTTAGTTTTCGCACCACAGCTTTTCAACCTATGCAAAAAATGATAATTTATTCATATATAAAACGCAAAGTAAGGCTTCTGGAATTTTGTCATAACTCACGAAATGGTAGGAGTAAAAAAAAAGGGAACATTGAAAATGATAACTTGGGATGTCCTTAATTCAAATCTGCAAAGAACTTGGCTTTGCGACTTTTAGTTTTCGCACCACAGCTTTTCAACCTATGCAAAAAATGATAATTTATTCATATATAAAACGCAAAGTAAGGCTTCTGGAATTTTGTCATAACTCACGAAATGGTAGGAGTAAAAATAAGGGATACATTGCAAATCATAACTTGGGATGTCCTTAATTCAAATCTGCAAAGAACTTGGCTTTGCGACTTTTAGTTTTCGCACCACAGCTTTTCAACCTATGCAAAAAATGATAATTTATTCATATATAAAACGCAAAGTAAGGCTTCTGGAATTTTGTCATAACTCACGAAATGGTAGGAGTAAAAATAAGGGATACATTGCAAATGATAACTTGGGATGTCCTTAATTCAAATCTGCAAAGAACTTGGCTTTGCGACTTTTAGTTTTCGCACCACAGCTTTTCAACCTATGCAAAAAATGATAATTTATTCATATATAAAACGCAAAGTAAGGCTTCTGGAATTTTGTCATAACTCACGAAATGGTAGGAGTAAAAATAAGGGTTACATTGCAAATGATAACTTGGGATGTCCTTAATTCAAATCTGCAAAGGACTTGGCTGTGCGACTTTTAGTTTTCGCACCACAGCTTTTCAACCTATGCAAAAAATGATAATTTATTCATATATAAAACGCAAAGTAAGGCTTCTGGAATTTTGTCATAACTCACGAAATGGTAGGAGTAAAAATAAGGGATACATTGCAAATGATAACTTGGGATGTCCTTAATTCAAATCTGCAAAGAACTTGGCTGTGCGACTTTTAGTTTTCGCACCACAGCTTTTCAACCTATGCAAAAAATGATAATTTATTCATATATAAAACGCAAAGTAAGGCTTCTGGAATTTTGTCATAACTCACGAAATGGTAGGAGTAAAAATAAGGGATACATTGCAAATGATAACTTGGGATGTCCTTAATTCAAATCTGCAAAGAACTTGGCTTTGCGACTTTTAGTTTTCGCACCACAGCTTTTCAACCTATGCAAAAAATGATAATTTATTCATATATAAAACGCAAAGTAAGGCTTCTGGAATTTTGTCATAACTCACGAAATGGTAGGAGTAAAAATAAGGGATACATTGCAAATGATAACTTGGGATGTCCTTAATTCAAATCTGCAAAGAACTTGGCTGTGCGACTTTTAGTTTTCGCACCACAGCTTTTCAACCTATGCAAAAAATGATAATTTATTCATATATAAAACGCAAAGTAAGGCTTCTGGAATTTTGTCATAACTCACGAAATGGTAGGAGTAAAAATAAGGGATACATTGCAAATGATAACTTGGGATGTCCTTAATTCAAATCTGCAAAGAACTTGGCTGTGCGACTTTTAGTTTTCGCACCACAGCTTTTCAACCTATGCAAAAAATGATAATTTATTCATATATAAAACGCAAAGTAAGGCTTCTGGAATTTTGTCATAACTCACGAAATGGTAGGAGTAAAAAAAAAGGGAACATTGAAAATGATAACTTGGGATGTCCTTAATTCAAATCTGCAAAGAACTTGGCTTTGCGACTTTTAGTTTTCGCACCACAGCTTTTCAACCTATGCAAAAAATGATAATTTATTCATATATAAAACGCAAAGTAAGGCTTCTGGAATTTTGTCATAACTCACGAAATGGTAGGAGTAAAAATAAGGGATACATTGCAAATGATAACTTGGGATGTCCTTAATTCAAATCTGCAAAGAACTTGGCTTTGCGACTTTTAGTTTTCGCACCACAGCTTTTCAACCTATGCAAAAAATGATAATTTATTCATATATAAAACGCAAAGTAAGGCTTCTGGAATTTTGTCATAACTCACGAAATGGTAGGAGTAAAAATAAGGGATACATTGAAAATGATAACTTGGGATGTCCTTAATTCAAATCTGCAAAGAACTTGGCTTTGCGACTTTTAGTTTTCGCACCACAGCTTTTCAACCTATGCAAAAAATGATAATTTATTCATATATAAAACGCAAAGTAAGGCTTCTGGAATTTTGTCATAACTCACGAAATGGTAGGAGTAAAAAAAAAGGGAACATTGAAAATGATAACTTGGGATGTCCTTAATTCAAATCTGCAAAGAACTTGGCTGTGCGACTTTTAGTTTTCGCACCACAGCTTTTCAACCTATGCAAAAAATGATAATTTATTCATATATAAAACGCAAAGTAAGGCTTCTGGAATTTTGTCATAACTCACGAAATGGTAGGAGTAAAAATAAGGGATACATTGCAAATGATAACTTGGGATGTCCTTAATTCAAATCTGCAAAGAACTTGGCTGTGCGACTTTTAGTTTTCGCACCACAGCTTTTCAACCTATGCAAAAAATGATAATTTATTCATATATAAAACGCAAAGTAAGGCTTCTGGAATTTTGTCATAACTCACGAAATGGTAGGAGTAAAAATAAGGGATACATTGCAAATGATAACTTGGGATGTCCTTAATTCAAATCTGCAAAGAACTTGGCTGTGCGACTTTTAGTTTTCGCACCACAGCTTTTCAACCTATGCAAAAAATGATAATTTATTCATATATAAAACGCAAAGTAAGGCTTCTGGAATTTTGTCATAACTCACGAAATGGTAGGAGTAAAAATAAGGGATACATTGCAAATGATAACTTGGGATGTCCTTAATTCAAATCTGCAAAGAACTTGGCTGTGCGACTTTTAGTTTTCGCACCACAGCTTTTCAACCTATGCAAAAAATGATAATTTATTCATATATAAAACGCAAAGTAAGGCTTCTGGAATTTTGTCATAACTCACGAAATGGTAGGAGTAAAAATAAGGGATACATTGCAAATGATAACTTGGGATGTCCTTAATTCAAATCTGCAAAGAACTTGGCTGTGCGACTTTTAGTTTTCGCACCACAGCTTTTCAACCTATGCAAAAAATGATAATTTATTCATATATAAAACGCAAAGTAAGGCTTCTGGAATTTTGTCATAACTCACGAAATGGTAGGAGTAAAAATAAGGGATACATTGCAAATGATAACTTGGGATGTCCTTAATTCAAATCTGCAAAGGACTTGGCTGTGCGACTTTTAGTTTTTGCACCACAGCTTTTCAACCTATGCAAAAAATGATAATTTATTCATATATAAAACGCAAAGTAAGGCTTCTGGAATTTTGTCGTAACTCACGAAATGGTAGGAGTAAAAATAAGGGATACATTGCAAATGATAACTTGGGATGTCCTTAATTCAAATCTGCAAAGGACTTGGCTGTGCGACTTTTAGTTTTCGCACCACAGCTTTTCAACCTATGCAAAAAATGATAATTTATTCATATATAAAACGCAAAGTAAGGCTTCTGGAATTTTGTCATAACTCACGAAATGGTAGGAGTAAAAATAAGGGATACATTGCAAATGATAACTTGGGATGTCCTTAATTCAAATCTGCAAAGGACTTGGCTGTGCGACTTTTAGTTTTCGCACCACAGCTTTTCAACCTATGCAAAAAATGATAATTTATTCATATATAAAACGCAAAGTAAGGCTTCTGGAATTTTGTCATAACTCACGAAATGGTAGGAGTAAAAATAAGGGATACATTGCAAATGATAACTTGGGATGTCCTTAATTCAAATCTGCAAAGAACTTGGCTGTGCGACTTTTAGTTTTCGCACCACAGCTTTTCAACCTATGCAAAAAATGATAATTTATTCATATATAAAACGCAAAGTAAGGCTTCTGGAATTTTGTCATAACTCACGAAATGGTAGGAGTAAAAATAAGGGATACATTGCAAATGATAACTTGGGATGTCCTTAATTCAAATCTGCAAAGAACTTGGCTTTGCGACTTTTAGTTTTCGCACCACAGCTTTTCAACCTATGCAAAAAATGATAATTTATTCATATATAAAACGCAAAGTAAGGCTTCTGGAATTTTGTCATAACTCACGAAATGGTAGGAGTAAAAATAAGGGATACATTGCAAATGATAACTTGGGATGTCCTTAATTCAAATCTGCAAAGGACTTGGCTGTGCGACTTTTAGTTTTCGCACCACAGCTTTTCAACCTATGCAAAAAATGATAATTTATTCATATATAAAACGCAAAGTAAGGCTTCTGGAATTTTGTCATAACTCACGAAATGGTAGGAGTAAAAATAAGGGATACATTGCAAATGATAACTTGGGATGTCCTTAATTCAAATCTGCAAAGGACTTGGCTGTGCGACTTTTAGTTTTCGCACCACAGCTTTTCAACCTATGCAAAAAATGATAATTTATTCATATATAAAACGCAAAGTAAGGCTTCTGGAATTTTGTCATAACTCACGAAATGGTAGGAGTAAAAATAAGGGATACATTGCAAATGATAACTTGGGATGTCCTTAATTCAAATCTGCAAAGAACTTGGCTGTGCGACTTTTAGTTTTCGCACCACAGCTTTTCAACCTATGCAAAAAATGATAATTTATTCATATATAAAACGCAAAGTAAGGCTTCTGGAATTTTGTCATAACTCACGAAATGGTAGGAGTAAAAATAAGGGATACATTGCAAATGATAACTTGGGATGTCCTTAATTCAAATCTGCAAAGAACTTGGCTTTGCGACTTTTAGTTTTCGCACCACAGCTTTTCAACCTATGCAAAAAATGATAATTTATTCATATATAAAACGCAAAGTAAGGCTTCTGGAATTTTGTCATAACTCACGAAATGGTAGGAGTAAAAATAAGGGATACATTGCAAATGATAACTTGGGATGTCCTTAATTCAAATCTGCAAAGAACTTGGCTGTGCGACTTTTAGTTTTCGCACCACAGCTTTTCAACCTATGCAAAAAATGATAATTTATTCATATATAAAACGCAAAGTAAGGCTTCTGGAATTTTGTCATAACTCACGAAATGGTAGGAGTAAAAATAAGGGATACATTGCAAATGATAACTTGGGATGTCCTTAATTCAAATCTGCAAAGGACTTGGCTGTGCGACTTTTAGTTTTCGCACCACAGCTTTTCAACCTATGCAAAAAATGATAATTTATTCATATATAAAACGCAAAGTAAGGCTTCTGGAATTTTGTCATAACTCACGAAATGGTAGGAGTAAAAATAAGGGATACATTGCAAATGATAACTTGGGATGTCCTTAATTCAAATCTGCAAAGAACTCGGCTGTGCGACTTTTAGTTTTCGCACCACAGCTTTTCAACCTATGCAAAAAATGATAATTTATTCATATATAAAACGCAAAGTAAGGCTTCTGGAATTTTGTCATAACTCACGAAATGGTAGGAGTAAAAATAAGGGATACATTGCAAATGATAACTTGGGATGTCCTTAATTCAAATCTGCAAAGAACTTGGCTTTGCGACTTTTAGTTTTCGCACCACAGCTTTTCAACCTATGCAAAAAATGATAATTTATTCATATATAAAACGCAAAGTAAGGCTTCTGGAATTTTGTCATAACTCACGAAATGGTAGGAGTAAAAATAAGGGATACATTGCAAATGATAACTTGGGATGTCCTTAATTCAAATCTGCAAAGAACTTGGCTTTGCGACTTTTAGTTTTCGCACCACAGCTTTTCAACCTATGCAAAAAATGATAATTTATTCATATATAAAACGCAAAGTAAGGCTTCTGGAATTTTGTCATAACTCACGAAATGGTAGGAGTAAAAAAAAAGGGAACATTGCAAATGATAACTTGGGATGTCCTTAATTCAAATCTGCAAAGGACTTGGCTGTGCGACTTTTAGTTTTCGCACCACAGCTTTTCAACCTATGCAAAAAATGATAATTTATTCATATATAAAACGCAAAGTAAGGCTTCTGGAATTTTGTCATAACTCACGAAATGGTAGGAGTAAAAATAAGGGATACATTGCAAATGATAACTTGGGATGTCCTT